>JASDQU010011955.1:228395-264459 GCA_032191745.1 Picea mariana
ATGAAAAAAATAATCGAGAAAATTACACACTAATGAACGAAAAAATGTAAAAATTATGTTACAGGATTTCCGATGCACTTTGTCATGAAGAGCATTGGTGTGTTATAGTTAAATAGGCATATTGATAACCATAAACTATTTTTTTTTAAACGTGACAGGGCCAGAAGTGTTTGGATCCGATGCAATAAGTGGTCCCCTTGCATCACAGGCCAAACACCTTATATATAAAAACACAAACCCATTAAATCTAAAATGCTTAAAATGAAATCCCCTAATTCTGAAGTGATAGAGGGAGTTAAACTCTAAGGTGAAATTTTGTAGTCACATAAGCAAGAAGACGCAAGGGTTTAAGGTAAGTATGATTTTTATTTTATTTTTTTCTGTATAATGTTTATGCTCCAAAAGGGTTTTGAGTGAATCACCATACCCTTCAAATTTCGATCTTCAGAATAATTCTATTATTCCAAAGTATTCTACTCCTACACAGTGCTCCCCAATATGTCTCTCTTGCCAATCTCTTCTCTGTAAATTTTGGAAAAATAATGAAATAATGAATAACTTAATACTATTTAAAAGAATTTATGAAAAGGGTTTTGAGTGAATAATCATACCCTTCAAATTCTGATATTATGAATAATTATGTTGTCTCAAATTATTTTGTTTCTCCACTATGCTCCTTGATATGTCTCTCTTGCAAATCTCTCCCTTGTAAATTTTGACAAAATAATCAAATAGTGAATATCTTCTTAATATTTAAAGGACTTTCCCCAGATGGGGTGCCACCTAGTCAGTGTCAACGTACACATGGAACCAAGTGACTAGGGGAGTTATTAACCCCAATCGCCAGCCCAGAGCCCATAACCACTGCATGGCTCACACCCTACACATAGTAAAGGTAGTGTGCATGGAAAACCAAGTAGGGTTAATGGTCGCTTGATCAAGACAGACCAGGCATACTAGGCGTAGGGTGGATTTCAACTTGACTCTAATGGTGAGGGGTCCTGTCAACTTGTGGGGGCGTGGTAATAAGCGGGAAATTGCCTTGGTGCATTCATCCTTTCTCCCTCTGCTTTGGCTCATGATCTTCGACTCCTCTGAGAGTTTCTTCTTCATCGTCCTCTATGTATTCTTCCCAAGTGCTCTCTCCCCTTACCCTCCCATCACCCCTCTCTTTATCTCCTTCTCCCTCTACAATTATGTTGGTTTCACTACTCCTTTGATCCATCTAGTGAATTTTCACCACCTGCTCATCCCCCACAAGCTTCTTCTATGAAATTTCATAGGTGCCTCTCTACTCTCGACCCTCTCAAGATCTCTTAAGAATATTCTCACTGCCTCCTTTTCTAGAGGCCTCCACACTTTTCCCAGCATGCCCAGAGAAAGAGGGAAATCTAAGAGGGGTGTGTGGTACTACAGTTCCCTCTCCAGGTGCAACATACTCTCCTCCTCCTAATTGGATCTCATCACCAGGTTTTCTAGCCCAAGGAATAACAAATAGGTGAAGTTGGAGGCACCTTTTCCCACCCCACAATCACTCCATGGCCTCAACCTGGTAAAGGAGGAAGTGCCACCTTCATGCAAGCGCATTCCTCTAGTCACTAGTCTTTGCCCCCCCCAAAAACTCAATCCTCAAGACCCATATTATGGAGATGGTAGCTGCATGGTGAAGGAGGAAATCCCCCCAAGTTGGCAGGTAAAGGAAAACACAATGGTCTCCAGCGAGGAGAAGGAGGAGGATCTACCCAAACAATTTGCAAATCGCCTCACAGAGGAGCACCTCCAACTGATCTTTGAAATCCAGAAAAAACAAGATGATCAGATGCACTCTTAGCACATCTTCGACCAAAGAATGGACATTTTGTTTGATGCACTAGAAGACGCTCCTGCGTGGACTCGATGCCAAACATGCAACCAACAATTCACCCTTGTCTATAACATCCATGGACAACTAGGCTCTTCAATGGAGTAAAGTCTCCAGGTTTCTGTTCTTTGTTCAATCTAGTTGCAGGATTAAATTTTTAGTTTATTCCAGCAGAGACTAGATGGTCATAGAGGCCACCCTTATATTTTGAATATGGTTTTGTTCATAGATGGTCCTAGATGCCACCTGAATACTATCCATACAATTTTTTTCATGCAACTAAGATGTATAATTTTGTTAAGTCAGTTTTGTTCAAACAAATTTAGTTCATATGGTGATGTGTGAAACTTGGAGCATCTAAGGGCCACATGTTCTAGTTTCCCTTATGTGGAAGAACAGGTGGCTCACACTTGGCAATGTATGGCTACCAGATAATATTAATACAAGAATCCCATTTTTATTTACACAAAAAATTATTTAAAGGACTTTAAGAAATTAGATTTTTGAAAAACAAATTCCCGTTGATTTTTTCAGTTGTAAAATAACAAAGACGCGTTTTTATTTTATTTTATTTTTAAGTTTTTCGAAACAATGATGTGTTTATTAATATAATGAACCATTGCATTCATTTATGAAACACACTAGTGCATTAAATATTTTTGGAGAACATATATCATATAATTCTTTTTTTATTTGAAATCTTGATCACCGGTGCAGTTAGTAATTAAACGCCCCAATGCTTTACATTGTTATATACACACCAATGCATTTAGTTTAGTTAAGCACACCATTATGCTTTAAAATTGATCTGAATTTTTTATTTGCACATAAAATAATATATTCATCTTAAATTGTATTTTAGGATGCATCCACATGACTTGGAGTACTTCATAGCATACATCATCTGCTTAAAGTCGCGTTATTCTTAAAAAAATATTGTTGATTTTGATCAAATGTAGGGAGAAAAATTTATAATATCAAATTACAAATTATTCGAATTCCATCCCATTCCATATTTCTCAAAGTCCATCATGGAGTTCTCCTTTTCCATCTCAAATAAGTTCAGATTTTATTTATATTTCGATTATCTAATTTAATTTATTATTTTATCCATGTCAATCAGTATAAAATGTATCCAAATTTGTAGGATCCTAATTCAGAATCGAGTTCAGATGCAGAAAATATTCCACCATTTCAAAAACGTCGAAAGCTCTTCTCAGAAGAAACATACAACAAGAAGTTGGTAGATGAAAATGGACAGCTTCTTTACCTTTCCAATTATAACATGCCATCTTCCAAACACAATCATGGCTCAACGATGGTAATACTTGTTTGGTATAATGTAATTTGAACAAACCAATTGTATTTTTGATTACTAATATCATTGATGTACTGATGTTCAATATTTTTTAAATTAGGATTCTGATGATGAATGACCTACGTATCATATTTCATTGATCCCCACTACAATTTCAAATTGAGAGAAGGTTGAAATAAGAGCACAACTTGGAGAGGAAGCATACCAAGAATGGTTGAATCAACCACCTATTCAATTCCCACTATGTCCAAATTCACTAATTAAGAATGACTACAACAATAATAGTTCTTCACAAGTTGGAAATAGAGTCAATCAAATAGACATTGGTATGGATGATTATTTACAAGATACTATTTCCATGGAGACAATGTTGTTAGATGCATTCTAGAACGATGAGCTAGGGGATGATGCTCATAACACTAAAACCTTTTTCGAAATCCTGAAATCTGCTTCCACCACCCCTCTCTTTGAACATAGCTGGTCAAATTCTTTCCAATTGGGGACAACAATGTTACTATACAAATTGAAAGCAAATTTTGGCATGTCAAATGCATGTTTCTCGACAATATTGAGGTAACTAGCCAAAAGTACCTTATATTTTGAGAAATCTTCTCACACAATCAACACTAAAAATGGTCGATGTTATCACTGAAATTTCGTTCGCAAATGGTTACAAGAATCCAGCATCGTCAAACAGTTATGAGGTCACCCATGGACCAGAATTATCACAAAAGAATTTCCAAAAGGGCGAAAACTATACAACCAGTGATAAAATTAAAGTGCGCTATGACTACATAGGGCACGCACGCACATGCGCAAAACAAAAACACAGGAAAAGAGCACATGTGCCCGATGCACGACTGTGGTCGTTAAAAGCTGCGCACATTTGAGAACGACTCATTTATGAGATTGGTCGGCCTCCTACCCACTTCTGGTTTAGCTTCCAAGTTGATTTGACACCCAAATCTCAACTAGATCCGACTGGGTGGCTGGTCAAAGACCTAAAAATGCCCTAATTAGCCTCTTTTCACACTACAAGCTGGTTGCACAATACCTCAAAGAGGTGCTATAAAACAAGGCCATGGGTTCACTTCATTTTGAAGGAATTCAATAGCAAAGTTATGTTGCTGCTATTCTCTTGAGGAATCCTCTATTCTCATCAAGAGTATACTAGCACCATTACATTGGAAAATCCATCTCACCTCTTGAGTGGATTAGTTTGGAATTCTTTTACCATTTTCATTCAAAGTTGTAAGAATAGATTATTTGTGGGGGTCCAAGAGCCCTCCCTTGGAGGAAGAAGGGACTCATAGTCCTCTTTCTTCTTGGCGTTTTCTTTCACTAATATAATCCTTGCCATTGGTGACATGAGTCTTATTGGTTTTTTGTTCTTATGTCCTTATGCTCACTAGTTTAGTTGTTATTTTATTTCTTAGTTTATTTCTTAGTTGTTATTTTATATTTATTTCTCTAACCCTTTTCCTTTATAGGTGTCTTGCTTAGCTAACCCAACTAAGCTTGTAACCACCTCTGTTTTGCTCATCTAGGTGGTGAAAGAGGCACAACAGATTGATGACTCCACCGGGGATAGGTATCAATTTCCTACCCCATTTGGGTTTTTATAGATCTTCTTTTGATTTATTTAACCTGCAGGTGCATTAACCGGCCCAAGCCGACCTGCAAAACATCCAATTCCAAGTTGAATTGAGAGAATTCCATCCAGAATTTTCTTCACGGCCATGTGTTTGTTGTGCACAGGTTTATTGGCCCATAGACACACATCGTGCACAAATATGCCTAAATCACAGTGTTGTTCTGCGCACCTGCACCCAAAATCTCATTTTGGTCTGCACACAGGCGCTCAATGCACCTCTGTCTACACTGAGATTTGTGCACCTGTGCAGAAAAATACACATTGTAAGGTTTTTGTGATTTGGGGAAGGCCCCTAGCCTTCTTAAAAGTGATTTCATGCATGTTGTAAGCTACACCACACTTAGTTCCCTCTTCATATAAAGGGATTAGTCAAAACACATAGGCACTTAGGGGGTTTAAAATCATTATTTCCTCTTTTGCTTTCATTTTTCCACACAGATGGCTTGCTTTGACTAAAAGTATAAGTTGGAATCATTTGTAATCACATAAAACTTGCATTGGGAATAGAAGTTGGATAACAATCACTTAGTATTCTCTTTTCTCACACTTCCAAGTGACCTTGAGAATCAGAAAAAGATTGTAGGATGATTTCATCTCCCTTAAAAATACTAAAACCTTTAGGAGAGGACAACAACCCCTCTCAGGACTCCTCTTAGTTTATTTTTCAAACACATCTTAAGATTGTAACGGGCCCATACATGCCCACATGCTACAAAGATAGGATAGTGTTGAAGTTTAAAGGTTTTGTAATGGGCCCATACATGCCCACATGATCACAATCTAGGATAGTTTCAAAGCTTTTCTTAGATTAAATAACAATAGGGAGTTAAAGGAATAGTAAAGGATCCACATGTCCACATGCTAGTTTCCTAGGGACTTTTGAATTATGCAAGGTTGTACCAAAGGCATTTAGTTAATTAGGTAATCAACACTTGTAAGGACCAAGCGAAGTCCACATGCAGCAAGGTGACACCTAATCCATTAAAAAATTGACACACTTTCACTCATTCACACAAAAAAGTCACTTATCACTCACATAGTTTTCTTCTCAAAACGTGGAGGTGAAAGTAAGTTTCCTCCAAAGGGATTCTGAAACACCCCACCCTTTTCTTGATGAAACTATCCACTCCCATTTAATTTCAATGAGGTTGGTTCACACCCCCAATCTCTCAAACAACCACATCTAAAAATTTTCTAAAAAACTCACTAAGTTTTCCTCCACAGGAGGTGCCAAAAGAAATTTTTTATTCTAGGTAGGATTTCGGGGATAGGCATCCAAATAAATCCCCGTTATTTGATTCTCACATTGTCAAAACAATAGAAGTTGTCAAATAGGGAATTGAAAATCCTCCAAGTCAAGTGTTCCTAATACCATAAGGCAGGGAGATAGTCGTGAAGGGTTGAAGGTTGAGGTTCAGTTGTTCTATGCGTCCCCCCTTGAGGCACCCACCTCTTGGACGGGATCCAGCCCGTGACCTATTTCTTAGGCCAAAAATCTAAATGTGGCACTTTGACCGAGATACCTAGTGACCAAATTTTAGGACATCTACCCAAGTGGCAATTGTGGGGCTACAATTGTACCTTGATCAGATTTGTGTGGCTATTGGGAAATATTGCCAACTCTTTCGGGATATGCTCCCTTTACCCCTCATTATAATTGATTATTTCATCCTTCACTAGTTTCTCTTCTGGTGACTTCAGACCCCACTTTTGAGTACTATTGGAAGGTTCAGTGCTTTTTGAGAGAAAGGACGTTATGTCTTTTAGGACACGAGCATTTGTTTTCTTTGATTCCCCACGTGGACAAAACCCCCTTATCCACATATATGCTTCTTTTTCAAAACACTTTATGTATGATGCACTTCTGATTACATTTTTTATTTAGATATATATCATGTAAAGTTCAAAATTTGTAACAAAGGCTCTTGTTTATTTCCTCTCATCACCATTTGCACACATCCATTCAGCTAGTTAGACATCATAGGGGACCCACAGAACCCCTTTTGTTCCAAACACTTGCTCAACCTCCCTCCTATTTTAGGGGGAGTTCCTAGTCTTGCCAATGCATTGACACCACCTTCTCACACTCCAGTGAGTGCCACTGTCTTAGGATCAACTTTGCTTGGTTCCACATTACTTGGGTCTACTTCCCAAGGTCTCCCGTCCACTTTCTCTCCTTTACACAGAAGCGGGGGGCCAACTTCCTCTCAAGGAGGAAGTACCAACCCACCTAGCCCCCCTCAAGGGTTAGGTTCACAGAACACTCACACCATGGCTGGAACTAATCCTCCACCAACACTCCTGATGCCATATTTGGCCTCTCTTAACATACCAGATCTACGCAAACTCACAAATGATCCTATATTGCATGACCCCACATGGCCCGCAATGCCCACCAAACTACCTTTAGACATCCCCAAGTTTGAAGGAAAGGTAGGGGATGACCCTGCCAATCATGTCATGACTTTCCACCTATGGTTCTCTTCTAACAAAATTATGAATGATTCCATCAGATTATGATTATTTCAATGCACACTCACTAGCCCATCAGCCAAATGGTATGTAGATGAAAAATCAGGGTCCCATGCGACTTTTGAGTCCTTGGCCAAAGAATTTTTGACCTTCTTCCAATTACCAATCCGCCATGACAATGGTCTTGAACTACTCTCTAATTTTAAACAAACCTTAGCCACACATATCGCTGATCACATTCATGAGTGGCGTAGACGATGTAGTTTGTGCAAAGATGAAACCACCAAACAACAATGTCTTGACTTGTTTCTTAGATCACTTGTCTCTCTCCTCGGTAAAGATGTAGATTCCACCTTCCCTCAATCAGAAGAAGAAGCCATCAGTAAGGCTCAACAATATGACCTCATCTATTCACAATCAGGGTACTTATACACAATACTTCCTGATCTCCCAAAACCGATGCCATTCAGTCAAGACAAACTCAGGATGTCTCACTCAGCAGACGGATTGATTGGTAATACCACACACCACGCACCACAACCCCAACCACCACCAATGTATGGCACACCTCAATATCTGTCGGCATATGGGGGAACCTCTTATTACCCCCCACCCCCTTATCAACAACCATACCCTGTTGCTATTCCTACACCCATCAGTGGGCCATCGCTTGCACCCCCAATACGCCCACCTATCCAAACAAGTTATGGTACCCCTTCTACCTCATCTAATACTCTAAGTACTAGCGAAAGAGCCACACCTTCCTATGCACCTTACGGATCACAACTCCCAAAGAATCTATACTTTCCATTCCCTGGGCCTCCACAACCCATGGCTCCCCCACATCCTCACACTGGGGTGGATTTTGTTCAACCCTCTCCTCTTCAGCAATATCAAAATTTTGAACAGTTTAATACGAAAAATCTGACCCATCAGTCGAATAATGCCAAAAAGAAAGGAAAAAACAGGAAAAATAACAACCCAGGTCAAGGCGGGAATCACCCCCAACAGAACCAACCTACTGGGGGCAACCAGACTCAAGGGAATCAGAACCCCCAGGGGGGCAATAAAAACTGGCGTCAAGGGAGAAATAACAATACTATTAAAACCACCTTCTCTTGTGCCCTTTGTGGTGAGTTCAATCATTATACTCATCATTGCCCCCAAATCCCTGATTTTAAATGGTTGAAAGACTTAGGCAGTCTACCACAATCTCCAACACCACCTGCCCCTCAGCAAGCCCCACCAAAATACGTGCAACAACCCCCCCCAACCGTGATACAAAACCCCATTCCACACCAAGGTGTGATGAACACCCAACAAGAGATGCAGCCTACCCCACCACAATTGGGACAATATCTCAATCCAAACAATCCCGCAGATTGTACTATCCTCCTCACCAGTGAAGAATAAATCCTTCTACAAACACATAATCATCAGTACCACACACCCGCTAAGTACCCTCCCATTCTCCCTGAAACATTCCCAGCACCAATGGGACCCTCGTTGGTGATTCCTCGCCCTAACACATAACCACCTCTTCGCATCCCTTGCATCCCATTGTGCAAGAATGTCCACAAAACACAGGCTAGGGAGGCTCATAATTACAGTTTGGTTGATGACTTAGCACAATCCCTGTCTGCCATGTCAGTCTTAGAAGTCCTTCAAACTTGTCCCACATTTTATCTTGAGAGCGGAGAACTTCGCCTCCCCACTCTAATCACTTTTCAAATCCCCCCAAAAATTCAGAACATTACAGTTCATCGGTGCATCATCGATGAAGGTGCATCCACATGCATCATGTCCAAATCTGTATGGTAGAAACTTGGTTCCCCCGAACTCATCCCATATGCCATTACCTTAAGAGCTTATGACAGGCAACCATCGTCTCCTGAAGGGCCCTTCCAAAATGTCCCTGTAGAACTTGGGGGCAATACTATTCTCATCGACATTGAAGTTATCGATTCCCCACTCAATTACAACATCTTGTTCGGTCGTAGCTACATGTACACTATGAAGGCAGTTGCCTCTTCTGTCTTTCGAACCATGATGTTCCCCCATAATGGGAAGATCATTACCATTGACCAAGTTTCACATTACGAGCCTAACCCTTCTGCCAACATCAATAACATTCTCCCCCTCATCCATACTCATCCTGAAACATACCCACTCATTGAAATGGGTCCCAGGATTTTCAAAGACCCATCATTGTTAGGAACTTACCACGACACGCCACCGCTCCTTCATCCTTCCAATCAAGTATACATTGTATCATCTAATGGAACTAACATAGAGGATACCCTTCCTCCTAAGGAGGCTTCTATCATATCTGACATCCCACTAGTCATAGAGCTCCCCCCTCATGAGCCTCCTGCGAACTCATCGACTCCACTAGTTCACGATTTCACCTCTCCCCAAGTCCATATCCTAGTTTGGGAGACATTTCCCCAAGCCATCACTCAAATCCCCTTTTTCTACCCTCCACCGGGCGTACAAGCTTTCCAAGTAGCCACAACGCTTACCCTCCCTAATATGGTGTTGGCAATTCCGGTTTGGCATTTACATCCACCGGAGATGGTCCCTCAACCATCCCTTCCCCCCCAAACAGAAGGAATCCCAATGATGATTCCCATACTCACGCCCACAATACCCTCTACACCCCCACTCACTAACTTCCCTACCACAGCTGGGGGTAGGCAAAAGAAGAAGGAGCCCACAGCTCCACTTCCCCTGTCTTTCCAACCTCCTTGCACGCTATGTGAGAAAGATGGAAACACAACCAACAAATGCCCATCTTTACCCGAGTTACGTAACCTCATTCAACCCAGTCAAATACCATCACCGCTCACCACTATAACAAGTACCACCGCTATCTCACCTAACACAAGTAGCAAAGGACTGTGAACCAAATTCGCTTGCACCATATGTTGAGAATATGGCCATTATACACATCATTGCCTAGTGTTACCTCAGTTCTGCCAGACGTTAGTCACAGTACGCCAAAGCTTTGAGTAGGAACACTGTCCAGTTACGTCATCCCCACCAAACATCACTGGCATCCACTATGTCATGACTTCAGTCAACGAACGCATGAGATACCCTTGCTCTCTATGCGAATCTTTAGATCATTTTACATATTAATGTCCTATGATCATTGAATATAGGCAACATTAGATGGCCCTGATTCAAACCCCTGTACCCCTTACATAATTGATGGTTGAACTTACATCACCACTTGAGATTCTTCATATCATTTCTCCTGACCCAGAGGCACTCCCTAGTCCTTCGTGGTTCTTGGATGACTTATCTAAGGATTTACCCCCCAATCCCCCCAATTCTCCCACTCATTTCCCTATGGAAATTTGACATCCAACTACCACTAGTAATCCTCAGTACCTCGATATTTGGTTTATGTTGAGCGAACCATCACAATCTCATTGCGTCATTCCCCCTGCTTCTTCATCACCAAAGGACAACCACATGATGACAGTCACCGATATCACTTTGTTAGACCCCTTGTATTCCTGCCAATTTCACTGTGACGAGGACATACTCGAGGAACTAACCACTCCTGACTACCCATGGGATGTGCTACACAACAGAGCGCTCTTCTTTTCATAGGAAGCCTTCACGCCTCCCAACCAACACCCCATATGCATAGTCAAAACCAAGGATTTGATCCCATTAGGGGATATCTATTGGTTCAACAACCCCATCTCGACCCCTGATGCTTTTGAAGAAGGCAACATGGCCAATATTTCCCCGACCATCAAAATCGATATTTCCATAAAAAATGGAGTCATTGAGGAAATCACAATTGGCACCGCATGCACTCCTCAAGAAATCACTGCCTATAAAGCCCTCTTTGAAGAATATCGGGATATTTTTGCCTGGTCATACATAGAGATGCCTGGCCTTGATCCCTCTATTGTTGAACATCGCATCGACACCTGGCCTGACATTACACCAGTTGATCAAAAACAACGACCGCTACACCCATCCAAAGCAGTGACCATTAAAGCTAAGATTGACAAGTTACACGTGGCGAGGTTCATTTACCCCATCGCCTATACCTCATGGGTTTCCAAACTTGTACCCATTAACAAAAAACAGGGCACTATCTGGGTTTGCACGGACTTTCACGATCTCAATCATGCCTGTCCCAAAGACAACTTTCCAATGCCTTTCATCGATCAAATTATCAATGACTGCGCAGGCCATGAGGCTTTGTCCTTCATGGATGGTTTCTATGGTTATAATCAAATCCAAATCCACCCAGCCGATCAATACAAAACCACATTCACCACCCCTTGGGGAACATTTTCATATCGTGTCATGCCTTTTGGCCTAAAGAACACTAGCACAAATTTCCAGTGGGCTATGACCTACATTTTTCATGATCTAGCTCATATCATCCTCGCATACTTGGACGATCTCACAGCCAGATCCCAAAAATGCACCCAGCATCTTGTTTATTTACGGATCGTCTTCCAACGGTGTCATCAGTACAACATCTGCTTGAACCCCCTCAAATGCATATTATGCATCACTGCTGGGCACCTCCTTGGATTCATCGCTTCCCAAAGCAGTATTACTGTGGACCCCCTCAAAGTCCAAGCCATCACCAAACTTCCACCCCCCCAAAATTTACGCCAACTATAGAGCCTACAAGAAAAAGCTAACTTTCTATGGCATTTTGTCCCAGACTATGCCACTCAAGCACACAGTTTCCTTCACTTACTCCGCCACTACATCCCATTCTAGTGGGATGAACATGCCCAAAAATCATTTGACAATCTTAAAATGGTGCTCTCCAACGCCCCTTTAATTAGTGCACCTGACTACAATCGCGACTATATCCTCTACATATCAGCATCAACTGTCTCAGTAGCAGGAGTTCTTGTTCAACTCGGCGATGACGATAGCGAGCATGTCATTTACTACATTAGTAAAAACCTCTCAGGGCCACCCCTGAAGTATAAGCACGAAGAGAAACTAGCCCTTGCAGTTGTCCTCATAGTCCAGAAACTGCGTCATTACATTCTTCTTCGCACGACTAAAGTCGTAGCAGATTCCAATCCTATGCAATACTTGCTCAGTCGTCAGCAAATTAATGGAAAATTTACTCGATGGATCATTATCCTTCAGGAGTACGATCTTGAATTTTCAACACCCAAGAGCAAGAAAGCTCTTGTCCTCACCGAAATTTTCACAGCCTTCCCCTCTAATACTACCAGTGCCCCCATCAATCCCGACTTCCCCGATGAACATCTCTTTTATATCATTTCAAATGATCCTTGGTACGACAACCTCCTCGTCTACCTCTGAACCCAAAATTTCGGTAACCACCTCTCATGAGATGATCTTCGTCGTATTCACCACCATGCCCCCTGTTATCTCCTCATCGGAGATATCTTATATTAGCAAGGGGTCGACACCATACTTTGTCGATGCTTGACTATTGACGAGGCCGATAGAGTCTTGAACGAATGCCATAGCGGTGCATGCGTGGGCCATCTTTCGGGAATGTCCACTACTCAGAAAATCATCCGAGCAGGTTATATTTGGCCTACATTGTTTCACAATTGCATTCATGCCGTGAAGTAATGTGAGAAATGCCAACTTTATTCCAACAAAGCATGAGCACCACCTGCTCTTCTCCACCTAGTCATTACTGCAAGCCCCTTTTGTAAATGGGGCATCGACTTCATAACTTGTAATCCCCCATCCAGTAATGGACACAAATACATTGTTGTCAAAGTCAATTACTTCACAAAATGGGTTGAATTCATGCCCACCTTCAACAACACCGTTGACACGGAAGCGCGTTTTTTCTTTAATCACGTCATATCCCGCTTTGGACTACCACTCCAACTAGTTTTCAATCATGGAAAACATTTAGAGAATGATATTTTTGTTGAAATCTCATCTCAGTTGGGATTCTCCCATGAGTTTGCCTCACCATATTACCCTTAGTCTAACGAACAAGTCGAAGCATCTAACAAGGTCCTCAAGACCATGTTGTAGCGCACGATTAACAAACATAAGACCAATTGGCATCATATGTTATTTTTCACGCTATGGGCTTACCGAACGGCCGTGAAAACTACCAATGGTTTCACACCATTTAATCTAGTCCATGGGGTTGAGGCCACTCTTCCCATCGAGTGTGAAATTCCCACCTTACGCACTGCAATTGAGCTATTACTTGACACTTCTCCAATGGAGCAGTGCTTGCTGAACTTAGATTCCCTGGAAGAAGATCATTGATCTTCATTATAGAACAATGAGGCAGCCAAAAAATGGTCAAAGGCCACCTTTGATCGCCATGTCAAACTTCGCTCATTTCATGAAGGTGACCTCGTCCTTGCTTATGATATCGCTCATGATACCCTCGGTCATGGAAAATTCGAGTCACTATGGCATGGCCCCTAACTCATCCAACGTTGCCTCACCAAAGGCGCATACATCCTAGCCTCTCTCGAAGGCCTCTCTCTCAAAGAACCCGTCAACGGGTTATACTTAAAGAAATTTTATGCCTAAGCATAGCCATTCTACATTAGGTTATTTATTTTATAGTTTTTTTAATCCTTTTTCCATCACTCACATATAAACTATCATTTATGTTATTGATAGATGCTTCCTCCACCGGCCTACTACATTGGTTACGCTGACGGCGCCAGCCATTGGACACAAAATCTCGCTTCGGCAACTTGGGCCCTCTATACCCCCTCACATGAACTGCTCCACTCTAGCGGCATATGTTTGGGTTCAGAAACCAACAACCAAGCTGAATACACTGCCGTCATTGGCCTCCTCGCCAGTGCCCATCATCATTGTATTCGTCACCTTAGCGTCTTTCTTGACTCTCAATTAGTCGTCCTCCAGCTCAACAATGTGTACCGTGTCCGTGATCCTTGCCTTTTTCGTAAATACTTGCAAGTTAGACTTTTATTTTGACATTTTGATTTCATTACATTTACACATATTCCAAGACAATTGAATCAAATTACAGATAACTTAGCTAACATTGTATTAGATTGACATATATCACATCAAGATATCTTTACACACACATAAACCAGCAAGAACCTGTCATAGCATATATAGATTAGACATCATCAACACATTAAGAAACACATGTAAACATCACAAAGACCCAAAAAATGTATACTCATATATATATAAATCGATCACCAGTGCCATCAAAATGTTTACATACATACATCACATACAAAATCTGCAGGCCAGTGGAGCACCTCGGTACAAAACTGGTCTCACTACACCAAAATGGGCTCACCAGCCTATATATAAAATACAACCATACATAGAGCGACACTCAAGGTGCCTCTAGCATACCACCTCCTACCCCTCCCTTAGGCAGTGGTACCCCACCCACTACTAGTCCCTCCGGACCGGGAGGTAACCGTCTGGTCATCGCAGCACCTACTACTACTTCTCGTCACACCACAACCCACCAAGTTAACAGAACTCCCACAAACTTCTCCAGGATGCCCTCATCCTAGATGTGCGACCACATGCCCTCAGGCATGCCTTGTAACATCGCCTCTAGGTGGCGGGAAATATCCTCAAAATATCCCTTGGCCTCCACCGAAGGAGTATCCGATGGCCTGACACCAAGGTCATCAAAACGATGTCTCCTGGCTGCTATCTCGTCACCAGCTGGTCTCACCTCGGCGTACTCGCGTCGACGTCTCTCTCCTCCCCGCGACAGTCTCCCTGGCTCTTGGCGAGCCGATGCTCTCATTATCTCAACCTCACTCCCATGAGGTCCCACATCTACATATACAAACAACCAAACAATAGTATCAACATCTATACAAAACACATATGTCATGCTATCTCAAAAATAAACATATCAAAATCACAAACATACCTCGGTGATCAAACTCCTCCCCTGGAGGTAACACCATGGCTGGATCACCTCGGAAGTCCACACCATAGTATGGATACCACAGTATGACCTACAACATCTGCCGCCACACCTATGCCACCTCAGCCGTGAAAAAATGGCTGCCCTCGCCACCACCATGGTGAACCAAAATCGTTGACCACTGCCTTAGTCACGGCTCTTGCACACCAGGAGCGCCCAATGAAATCCTAGGGTGCAACATCAACACCCTCTCCAAAAACCAAGCCACCATGATGGACCCAAAGGAAAAATCCTCTGAGTCTATAGATCGACATCTGTCCAGTTGCCCTACCATCCTGGCATGCAGCATCAACCCCCAGGAAAAATGCTCACTGGCCAGTGCCCTCTCCATAACCCTCAGTTGACCACCACTGATCCGCTGAGTCACGAGGGACCCATATACCCTCACAATCATCGCTACTACACAACGATGAGATAAAGCATCCATTTCCTCGATACTCACAACAAAGCTCGACATGTAGTTCTCCCTCGAACAATACCTCTGGCTCAAGGTCTCTAACGAATCGTATGTAGGTAACACCAGCTCCACTAGTAGGGGCGTTCCCTGAAAAGGGAGCCCAGTCAAAAAATATATGTCCTCCACCGCAGTGAAGGCGATCTGCTCTCCCCATACCATAAAGCAATGCAGATTTAGACTCAACATCCAGATCAGAAACTACAAGAGATACTCCTACGCCCATATCAACGGGCACTCAAAGAACTTCAGCAGCCCACAGGCTACCAAAGTCACACTAACTTCCAACTCCTCAATAGCCACAACATCCCTCAGCTGTGAACAGTCCCGCTCTCGCCAATGGACTGGCATCGTGCAAATGATCACCTACAACCACATAATATAGTCCTAGGTCAACCATATTGACCATAAAACACATTAAAAATCTCCAAAAAAGATAAGTTTTACACCCGTCATCCTTTCCCCCAAGGCGTGGTTTTTTAACCCACAGGCGCACACATATATTCGCCTGTTCACCCCTCAGGTGCACACATATGCGCGCTTGTTCACCCCTCAGGCATGCATGCTGGTGCATCTTTCCAGCCCACAGGCGTGCATATGTGCACACCTACCCACCCTATAGGGGCACCTCCATGTGCCCCTATCACGAACACATACGCGCATCACAGCGGGCATGTCCACTGCACAACCATGCACCCATGTGTAGCTGTGTAGAAAATAGGCKTGCATATCATGCGTGCCTTTGTCACCCCTAAGGGAACACCCATGCATAGCTATCTGAATAATAGACATGCACCTATGTGCACATATTTCTGGATTGCCCACGCATTGGGGGGGCCACACCCATAAAATTCCTTGTACGGCCCTCCGTAGAGGCCCTACCCATACATTGAAAACCTACTTCTATGCAGGACGATAGGACCACTAACTTGAAGCTCACTGGTCCTAAATCGGCTACCTCGTCCTCCTGGAATCTCCAAATCTCCTTTGAATACCTCTCGTCCAGTCACTCTGGCAACAAGTACAAATGAGGTGGCAATGTGGGCCCTGCAACTATATATAGGCCTTTCCGCCAAACTTCCAAACACCATTCCGGGAGCTCTGGGTGTCCATTTTTAAATCCTTCTTCAGCCATGGGATCAACATCCTATCATCTACATCAAGACAGTCCCTAGGCTAGTTTTTATCCTTGGGCCCCAGGGCACCATTTTTTCATACCCCATCCAGGTACGCATGCTCATGTTCAAAATTATCAAATAAATGCTTGTATGTTCAATTCTCTTCAGATATTGTTCACGTCAGGTATTTGGTTTTAATGTGTGCAGGTATTTGGTCATCATACATCAACGCAACCCCTTTAGGTATATAATCAACATTGGCATGTAATCATTCCCTTTGAATCTCAATTACATCTCCAATCACACCCTCTGACATTTGCCTCTAGGATCCCCATCTTCGGCTTTGCAGTACCGACACCTCCATTGCATCTTAGGTACTGTCACCCGGTAGCACTCTCCCCCACATGAGTTGTCCCATTCATAGCACCCTTTTTCACTTTGACACTCATGCTATTTTTCAACCCTTTAGGGATGGGAGTTCCGATAGTCTTACATCATGTTGCGAATCAGCCACATACTCCTTCTCCTCATTTTGCTAGCTTCCCCAAAGGACTCCCAGATTATCTCTTCAAGGTTCTATTTTGACTGCACCTTCGCAGTATCATGAACCCTCCATTTCATCCACAATCAGTTTTCCCCTCTGCAAATTTCCCTCCATTTCATCTACCTCATACAGAAACCCGCCCATGGGCCCCCCACCTTCCACCAATTCTCCAAGCTAATTGCACCCTAACCGGCCCAACCATATTACATTGGGGCACCCATTTCTGTATTTGTACACTCATCCCAAATTATTCTTTATTTGTTTGGTAAAATGTAAAAATCCTTTGTTTCCAGCATTTATATACCTTTTTGTTGTCACCTTTGGCGACCTTCTTCCCTTTTTGGCAAACACAACCCATGTCGCCCTTGGTTGGGGCACTCCTTATCATATACCCCTGTTGACATCATCCATATACTCTGAGTATCCCACAAGACACTTACCTTTTCCCTCTGAGTTTGTTCACTTTGTCATGCCTGTGGCACAACTTATCCCATGTCTTGTTGTCCCCCTGACACTCGACCTAGTTGAATAGTGGCGACCACTTATACTTCGCATATACCCCCAACCAAGGGCAGTCTCGAGTCTTCATCCATGTTGACTTCGACCATGTTCCTCCTCCAGTTCCTAACCTCACCTAGTAGATTTCACGAAGCCCTTTGCTTCTGGAAGTTGCGTCCCCCTTTTGTCGACATCAACATAGTTTTCCAGAAGGGCGACAATATCTTGACTCTCATTACCTTTCCAATGAGACGTCTCAGACGACATAGGGAGAACCACAATTGCTCCCTGTTGTCATTGACCCCTGTAACATTTGACTTCGACACTTTCTCATGTTACAGTGGGTCTTACTTTGCGACTATTGCAGATATTTCTTATATTTGTCGAAGATCTCTGAACTTGGCTAGGCTATCAATGCCTACATAATCTGTGATATTTCTTACAGATGTCACTGCCTACTGTTCATAGTATGTTCCTCCACAGAATTGTCTTTTTCCTTTATCATGACCACCTTCGAGGGCGCTGCAGTTATCTACATCAACACACCATTCCTTTTTGAGTTACATGACATGAGCATGGGGCATGCCCGCCTCGTTTGTACATAGTTTATTTTTTTACACACCTTATGGAAGGTTGGGTTCTACAGGTTCCCTTCTCCCTCTAATGGGTAAGTCTTGACACTGTCACTATTTCTCTCTCTTACAATGACACTCTCAGTAGAAGAAACATTGATGAATTTTGGCTATACATATGCTCCTAACCTCATCCATCAGGGGGCATTTGTTATCACTGAAATTTTGTCTGCAAATGGTTACAAGAATCCAGCATTGTCAAACAATTATGAGGTCACCCATGGACCAAAATTACCACAAAATAATTTCCAAAAGGTCCAAAACTATACAACCAGTGATAAAATTAAAGTGCGCTATGACTACACAGGGCACGCGCACACATGCGCAAAACATAAATGCAGGAAAAGCGCACATGCGCCCGATGCGCGATTGTGGTCGCTAAAAACCACTCACACCTAAGAATAGTTCATTTATGAGATTGTTTAGCCTCCCATCCACTTTTGGTTCAACTTCCAAGTTGATTTGACACCCAAATCTCAACTAGATCCAACTGGGTGGCTGTTCAAAGACCTAAAAATGCCCTAATTAGCCTCTTTTCACACTACAAGTTGGTTGCACAATACCTCAAAGAGGTGCTATAAAACAAGGCCATGGGTGCACTTCAATTTGAAGGAATTCAATAACAAAGTTATGCTGCTCCTATTCTCTTGATGAATCCTCTATTCTCATCAAGAGTATACTAGCACCATTACAATGGACAATCCATCTCACCTCTTGAGTGGATTAGCTTGGAATTCTTTCACCATTTTCATTCAAAGTTGTAAGAAGAGCTTATTTGTGGGGGTCCAAGAGCCCTCCCTTGGAGGAAGAAGGGACTCATAGTCCTCTTTCTTCTTGGTGTTTTCTTTCACTAATATAATCCTTGCCATTGGTGACATGAGTCTTATTGGTTTTTTGTTCTTATGTCCTTATGCTCACTAGTTTAGTTGTTATTTTATTTCTTAGTTTAATTCTTAGTTGTTCTTTTATATTTCTTTCTCTAACCCTTTTCCTTTACAACTGTCTTGCTTAGCTAACCCAACTAAGCTTGTAAGCACCTCTGTTTTGCTGATCTAGGTGGAAAAAGAGGCGCAATAGTCGATTTTATTAATGTTAAATGACATTATACATTTATATTTCCCACTAATTGCAAGTTATTCAAAGATAATGTTCTTTCGAGTGATAATGTCTTTCCCGGTAGCTGTGAAGAGGCAAAGCAAATGTTGAAAATGTTGGGTGTTGAATACATATCATATCATGCATGTCTGAATGATTGTATTCTATATAGAGGAGAATATGAAGACAAAGAGATATGTCTGAAATGTGGTCATGAAAGGTACCATAAATAAATTAAAAAGAGAAAATCACATGGTCCTCTTGATAATATATTGAGTAACATGCCCTAAATCCCAAGGATTCAAAGGATCTTTCATTCAAAATAATTAGCTATGTTGTAGGGATGGCATGCCTTGCACATAAGTGAGTTGGGATTTATTTGAATCCCAAAAAATTCAATAGCTATGAATCATATAGAGGATATATGGCCCGAAAAATTCAAGGATGAAGTATGAAGTCTACGACTCAGCATAGCCATGGATGACATCAACCCATATTTCCTCCAAAACACCCACTATTCTATTTGGCCTATAATAGTGATCAATAACAATACCCCCCCATGGTTTTCCATGAAGAATAAACATCTTATGTTGGCTCTTATAGTCCCTAGTAGAAGAAAAGTGAATTGGTAGATGAATTGAATATGAATTGAAGGAATTATGGGAAGGGAAACGTGTATACAATGAATTGAAGGAATTATGGGAAGGGATACATGTATTTGATGTATTGAGACCCATAAAAACGGAGAGGAGTTTTACATTGTATGCCATATGTGCTTACACCACACATGATTATCCTAGATTAGGAGTTTTCTCTGGTAAATTACATGTTTATTGATTTGTTTATATACATAGCAATATGTTTTGACATATTTAATTCGCTATGATTGTTCTGATCTTCAATGCTAATGTGCTACATTAATAATTTTGCAGGTCTTGTAACAAAAGGGTATCGTAGATGTAAATGTTGTGGACCTTCTTTGAAGGCTAGGTGGTCCAACCACCTATGAAATCTAGTGTACGGCTACTCCAAGGTATTCCTCCTAGAACAACACCCTTACAGAAAAGAAACATCTGCTTTCAATGGTAAACTAGAGAGAACCCAAAGGCCTGCAATAATGACACCAACAAAATGGCTTAGAGTATATGAGAGAGAGAAAGAGAAGGAGATTATAGGAATGTTCGATTTAAATAGGGAGCCTATGTTCGATGATAAATAATTATTCGACACATGTGTTTATAAATTTCCCATTGGGATGAAAAGAAAATCTGTCTTTTATGATCTCCCATATGGGGAACATATTGATATTTCCCACTTACTAGATCCCATGCATATATTTAAAAATATTTCATCTTATTTATGGAGGTACATATCATCAAAACAAAGTGACACATTGGCTGTTAGGAGAGATATTATTTCTTCAAAAACTAAAAAGAAACACTGGCCAAGACAAGAAAGTAGAGGAGATACTGGTCCCTCTTGGTCTTTCAAATAAGGCTATGTCCCATGGATTTTGAAGAAAGATGATCTTTATTTGGAAAATGAATTTATATTGGGTGTGAAGGTGCCTTCTTTATATGGGTATTCATTACAAAACAAATTCACTATGCAAGACCATTTTTTAGGGTTGAAATAACATGACCATTTGAACCTTCTAAGAGTAAGTATGTCAAAAACATGATTTTGTTATTTGTTTTAATTTTTATGCCATGGGATAAAACAAAATTAATTTTGTATGTGTTTAATTTGTATTGTCATTATATATTTCTTGTGCATGGGTGTGTGAACCATGAATTCCCCTAAGGACCTACGGCGTGCCATATCTAAATTATTTGGATTTGTGCATTGGATCACATCAAAGGAGATTCATATGGCTAACATTCCATGATGGCGTCAAGAGATAGTTGAGATTGTTTGTATGTTTGAGAAGGAACTGTCGACGAGTTTCATGGACTTGCAGTTTCATCTTCTAATTCACCTAGTAGATGAGGTTGAATTAGTTGGAGTGGTCTTTTTATTGTTGGATGTTCTTCTTAGAGAGGTACATGAAGAAATTGAAAGGATTTGTTTGGAAAAGGGAAAAACCCGAGGGTTCTATGGCAAAGGGGTACATATCATATGAGTCTTTATATTATTCTAGTGAGTACATAAAGTAGATCGAAAACACACCAGGTGCAGTGATTTGGGATGATGAAAGGGATGAAGACAAAGAGAAAGGGAGCTTCTCCAAACGAATGGAAAAAGGCGCTTGATAAAGAGTAAGTGACTTATCATTTGTCAAATTTATACATAGTAACTATTCACACTGAACTTCATAATGTATAATTTGATATAAAATGTACTACATGTCAATTTGATTTGATGAATATATACATCAGAAAATTCATAAACTGATTCCATCAATAAATTCATTCTTTACAATTCATAGGAAACACATTCGTGGGTCGCATTGTATGAACATAAGAGGAGGAAATGGGATAGTGACAAGAAAGAGTTCAAGCGGTTGAATGGTAGAAGCATGCCTTATCGTGATCACTTAAAATAAAATATGCCAATGATATGCCCCAACTATTGGTTTTTGACCAAGTCAGAGAGAAATATGGTGTATCCTATCGTTATCCACATGTTGAAGAGTGTGTGTTAGCACCAGAAGTCACTCCTGGATTGCAGCAGGAGTAAGCCTGATACCCATAATTTTATGTCAAGATTTGTTTACAAAAAGGGTGATTGATTGGAAGTAAACTCAGTACAATATCATCTTAACTCAGAATCCTGGACTAAGGCTATGTGTGAATAAGTGCGGTCTTAATTTAACTTCAGACAATGAGTTGTAAAAAGCGTGAGTAGGAGGAATACTTCTATGAGAAAGTGAAAAGGTCTATTGTGAGCATCAAGATTCCAACAACCCGAAGAAGAAGAATTTAAACACAAGAACTTATATTTAAATCATAAGAAGATTAAAAGAAATCATAACAATGTTACCATAAAACATTTATATAACACTGTCACAATGCTTCATGTGACTCAGTCAATCATGAACTCTTTCAATATTAGATGGAAACTAGATGGAAGTAAGAAAACTGACAGTCATTAAACAAGAAGTTTCACATATATATACATAACCAGGGAAAACCAGTGCTTCATCAAAACTTTACAACATGGAGCTTAGCTCTACCAATGATACCAACAAAAATGGCAAAAATGCCTACATATACTCAGACTGGCTCGGATTTTTGAGACACGATCATGTCATGAAATCAATTCTTGACATTGAGGATCTTCCTTGTCATGTTGTGCATGCATACATTGGGCAGAATGCCCATGCAGTCATTCGTTGGATGCGATCTCTGTTAGAAAGGACTGACAGTCTTCCTCTGTGCTTTTATTTTCCCAGATTTCTATTTATGGAAGGAGAGGACATTCAACCACCATCAACTACCTCAATCATTGCTTTCTCGGGATTAGGTAAGGCCCGATCAACTCTGCACTTGGACAACGTGGTGGCTCTTCATTGGCTGTTGTTGCTTTGCTGGATTGCTACAAAGAGGCCCGGTCTGTAGACATGGACGAGGATAACATGGGGCACATGACACAAAATGGTGAATGGGCAATGGACAAGCATCGACTATTTAACATGAGCGATGCACGAGTGAGATGGGGGGAGGCCTTGTAGACACTAAGGTGGAAGTGCCAGGGGGAAAGAGACAGAGTGGCTAGGACACTGGGTGTGGCAATGGACAGGATCGATAGGTCATTAGAGTCATATTGGGCATTAGAAAGGTTGGCGAAGGGGAATAGGAGATGAAAAATGGAGGAGACAAGCGATGGAAAGGGATTGGCTAGGGAGAGGAACAAGTAGTGATAATGGGTGACCTAGAGGAGGAAAAACAGGTGTCAAAAGACAAGAGGGATGAAGAGGGAGGATAATATGCGGGGGAAGGATGTGGGGAGGAACACCTGGTGGGAGGTGACATGTGGGAGCGACAAGGGGGTTATAGCCTAGGGTTAGTGGAGGGCATGTGTGCAGCTGTGGAAGGTGAGAAGGGAGCGGGAGATGTGACAAGGAGAGGAGAGAGGCGGAGTGGAGGACACATGTCAGAATGAGGTGAAGGTGGAAAGAGGAAGGGGAAGTGGTAATAGGTTTAAAGGGGCCCACACAAAACCACCTCATTCCATACCCCCCCTATTAAAGGAAGAATGGCAAGGGGGGTCCAGAATCAACCCTTAGCCGCAGATCCAGGCTCCTCAATCCTAGCCATTCAGACTTGCGCTGCACATTCCAGACCCCCCCTCCCCATTAAAGGTAGAATGATGAGGGGGGTCCAGACTTGGATCCTGTTCGTAGATCTAGGAACGCAGATCTTGGCCACCCAGATCTGTGCATGTCTTAGCACAATGCGCCCATGTGTTGTCTATGGATTGGATGGCTGAGATGAATTTGATGGAAAAAAGGGAACTACCTCCATCTCTGGCTCCCTTGATGTGATCTGGTGCTAGGACCGTGGGCCAAGATCCCAGGGCATCACATTTTGCGTTTCGGGGTTTTGAAACCCAAGGGAGAACCATGTCCTCCCAACTTGCGATCCCTGAAATGCCAACTAGCTGCCACCTATCCCTACAGAATCGAACGACTGAGATCTTCTCTTTGATCAATGGCCCTGATCATTTTCGGGGCTTCGCGTTTCATGTTTTAAGGTTTTGAAATGAAATAGAGGAGGGACACCTTGTCTCTTGAATTCTTGACTTTGAAAACCGCGATGGTGTTTAATCATGTTCCACATGTCCCCGTAGGATAGGAAGGCCCAGATCATTCTCATGACTTTGGCCATAAGGGATGATCCCAGGCACTAATTCTCGTGCAACTGCGTGGTTCTAACTTACTCGATGACTGTCGATATGCTTTTGATGAAAAATAATTGTCGTTGAAAACCAAAATGCCTGCCTGCAAGAATTTTAAGACTGAAATGATACCTTTTGATATTTGCGCTTGGGCGCTCATGGCTGCGGCTTTTGAATAAAACACATTTGATGGGTTTTTAAGCCTCATTTCATCTCATTTTACAACAAGGGCCAAAATTTGGAGAAAAAATCCCCCTTTACAAGAATTGGTGATAACATTAGGCTCCATGGGGGATGGCACGCACCCTGTGGGCTGCCGAGAACTCTTTTGCAGCTTCAGTGCCTTGATGTTGGGCTATGGAGTTCCTTATTGAAACAAAAAACAAACAGAAAAAAAATATTTACAAATTCAGAGGAGCCGTCTAAGGCTCAAACAAAACATTTCTTCAGGAAATGCCCATTCACAAGGCCATTAAAAACTTCCTCACCCTCCAAATCCTGCAACTTGAAAGCATTATTCGAAAACACTTCAGATATTTTGAAGGGCCCAATCTAGAGGGCTTCAAACTTTCTTTGTTTTCCTCTATCCTGCCTGGGTGCGTCCCACTTAAACACTAGATCTCCCAACTTGAATTCCTCTTTTCTGACCTTCTTGTCAAAGGCTTGATTTATCTTCTGCTGATGACTGTGAGCTCTATCCATTATCTGCTCTCTGGTCTGTTGCACTTCCACCAGTTGATGAATTCTTCTTACCATATGGTCTGGCTCTCCTTCATAATCTTGAAAGAATTTCGCTACAGGTAGAGTCAAATGAGAGCGAAATATAGCTTCTGTCCCATAAAAAAGTTGAAAAGAGGAGGTGCCTAGGGACTTCTTTGCTGTCACTCGATCATCTCATAGAGAGAATTTGAGTTTTGAGTCCCAGGCCTTCTTATTGTCTTCCAACAATCTTTTAATAATCTTGATCAAACTTTTGTTAGAGGACTCTGCTAGTCCATTTCCTTGAGGATAATAGGGAGTGGAATGAATCAGTGAAATCTCAAACTTCTCACAGAACCTGACAAGAGGCTCAGAATTGAAAGACGCAACATTATCAGTGACAATTCTGTTGGGGTAGCCAAACCTTGCTATGATATCCTCCAAGAAGCTGATGATAACTTTGTGTGAAGCACTCCTAGTGGGGATAACTTCTATCCACTTGGTAAAATAGTCTGTTGCGGTCAGGATCCATCTGTGTTGGCCGCTTGAGGGAGGATGAATTTCTCCAATGAAGTCCAACCCCCATTGTTGAAAGGGTGTTGAAGCTACTACAGGATTTAGTGGTAGAGATTTGAGCTACTTCTTCCCTGAGAACCTTTGGCATTTGATGCAGGCTCTGACCTCTTTGCAGACATTATTGAATAAGGTGGGCCAGTAGTACCCAACCCTGAGAATTTTGTGGGCCATGGTCTTCCAAAAATGGTGTCCTCCACAGAGGCTGCCATGGAAATAAAACATAACTCTTTGGGCCTCAGAAGCACTCCCAGAAGGTTTTTCCAATATAAAACCTAGTCAATAAGGCAATACCTTACTGCCTTGAGCTTTAAAGCTCTTTCCTTGCTTTTCCCCATTCCATCAGGGGGTCTTAACTCCTGTAGGAAATATATAACATCTTTATACCAAGGACATTCTGACAATGGAGGGCTACCTTCAGAACACACATCCTGTTGAATTTCTGAGAATGTGTCGATGAATTTAACCACCAATTCTTTATAATTAGATTCATCCAGCAACTTCGCTAAACCTTGCCCTTTAACCAGCTTGGCGGGCTTTATTTCCAGATCAAACTCAAGGATCTTGGAAATCCACTTGCTTCTTTTCCTATCTATGTCAGGATGAATGAGAATGTCCTTCACAAAATCTGAAGGAACATATGCAATGATTTTTTAATGTAAAACATAGACTCTGAATGCTTTAAGGGCATTAACCAAGGCATAGGCTTGCTTCTCCATGATATCATATTTGACCTCTGCATCTCTTAATTCCTTGTTGGAAAATGAAATGGGTTTCTCCAGCCCTTCAACATTCTTCTGTAATAAAACAACTACTACAGTATAAAAGGAAGCAAAGGAGAAATCAGAAAGTCCTTGGAATAATCAGGACTGTTCAACACAAGTGCCTCAATCAATGCTTGTTTGATTTGGTTAAAATTTTCTCTGGGCTTAGTAGTCCATTTTAGTTCATTTCCCTTCCTGAGCATGGTGGTGATATGCTTTACTAATTTGACAAAGTTTGAAACGAACCTTCTCAGAAAATTAATTTTTCCCAGGAAAGACTGGACCTCTTTTCTAGACCTAGGAAGTGTCAGGGTCTAAATTGCCTCTACCCTGATGGGATCAATTCTCACTCCCTCTACTGATACTATATGGCCTAAAAACTTCCCCTCCTTCATAGAAAAAAAAGATTTATTGGGGTTTAAAGAAAGGCCAAACCTTCTACATTTCAAGAAAACCTTCCTCAAGTGACAACAATGCTCTTTATTAGATCTGGAGAAGACTGTGATGTCATCTAGATATATCACCACAAACTAATATTTCTCCCCAATGAAGGCTATGTCCATGGCTTGCTAAAATGTTTCTCTTGCATTCATTAATCCAACATTCATTTTGGCATACATGAATGTGCCCCAAGGAGTGGTGAACGATGTTTTTTCTCTATCCTCAAGTAGGACTGATATCTGATTGTAGCCAAAAAATACATCAATCATGGATATCTTGGATGCACCAATTACCCTCTACAATATGAGTTCCATCTTAGGTAGGGGGTAATTGTCCTTTCTTGAGCTTTTGTTCAGGTTCCTAAAATCAACACAAAGTCTGATTTCTCCACTCTTCTTTCTTATTGGCACCAGATTCGCCACCCACTCAGAATATATCAAAGGGACTATGATTTGAGCATCCAACAACTTCTTTACTTATTTCTCCATGACAGGAAACAACATCAAATTAATCTTTCTTAGCTTTTTCCTAAATGGCTTAGCCTCTTCTTTCAGTGGGATCTTATGCTCAATGAAAGCTATGTCATATGTCTTGAGGTCTTCATAGGTCCAAGTGAACACATTAGCAAATTCTTTTAATAACTCATCATACTCGACTCTCTGCTCCCTTGACAGGCTGCTTGACACCTTGACGAATTTAGGATGCTCCTTTGTGCCAATATTGCACTTCGTTACGTCAGCATCCTAATTTGAAACCTTACCCTTTACTGCCACATCATTCCCATCGAACAATCTTTCTAAAGGAACTAGTCCCTTTGGAATGTGATTTCTAGGCAACTGAAAAATATGGTGATTAGCAATTTTATTTAAAAATACCTCAGGGTGAGGGTCACCTTTGGGATCAGGATCTTGATCAATGTGAAATGCAGAGAACTCATCAATAGACTCAATATTTTTTCTAATTTCAAGATCGTCCTCGAATACCTTCCAATGCTTGATATTATCTGGTACAGATGGCCTATATCTTATCTCAACATCATATTTGATCTTAGGTGGCAAAGGGATCCTAAATTGGCTAGCTGAGACAGCTAGGGAATCAGACAAAGTATTTTCTTCTCTTGGAATAAAAGAAATGTTGAAATCCAAGAAGAAATTATCAATTAGGTCCCACACCTCATTTTTGTAATTTCTAAGTCGAGGATGTTTAGCCCGATAAGCATTTCTAACCTGTTGGATTATCAACTTAGCATCTCCAAAAAATGCTACCTCTTCAACTCCCATTTCATTTGTATCCCTTAAGCCTAAAACAAGAGCTTCATATTCTGCCACATTATTGGTAGTTTCAAACTTTAGCTTGTATGACAGGGACATGGTTTGTTGACAAGGTGACACAAAAACCACTCTGACACCAACACCTTCACTAGAAGAGGCTTCATCGAAGAACATCTTCCACACAGGGGTAGCTAGAGGAGGTATTTCATGATAAGAAATGGGTTGCTTTCTAATTTTAAGAGGGGTTTCAAGAGTATCCGTGAGATGCAAAAAACTAGACCCCAAATCAGTTTCAAGTGCAAAGATAGGATGATTGGTGGGGTTTGCTTCATCACTAATAATATATGCTAGCTGGGCTTCCTTATAAAGTCTTCTATGCTCCCCCCCAAACACGAGAATAGTGGCATATGTGAGGTCCATTTGTAATGTTCCTCCAAGAATTTTAATCCAAGATCTTGACAATAGCATGCCAAACTTGGGAGAAGCATCAGCTACCACAATGTCCATGACCACACTCTTCACTGGTAGCTAAAATAAGGACACCACCAGGTCTTTGATGAATCCAATACATTGCACTCTCCTTGAATCAAAAGAGTACAAATCATGATATGCCTTTGTTACTTTCAGTCCCAATTCTTCCATAAATGTTTTAGGCATGAGGTTATGGGAGGCCCCTGAATGCATCAGGCAGTTGTGCAACACCTTATCATGTATGTTTAGGGATGTGTAAAAGGGATGGGATGAATTATCTCTGTCTTCTACCATGGGACCTAGGATGACTACTAGATTTTCATCTTGGAGATTTACTGAGTCAATGGTAAACTGAGGTGGCTCAAACTGCAATAGTTTGGAGAGGGGCATTTTGAAATATTCATGTTTAACTAGTTCCGAGAGGGGCACATGAATTGTAATTTTTTGAATTTCATGCTAAAAAATAAAGGAGGAAGGAGGCTTAGGAATTTCCCTTACCTCAGGGACAGGGTCTTTGGTTGTTGGTGAACTATTCTAAGTTTTCTTTTCCTTGGTAGTGGGTGTTGCAGGCTTAGCGAGCTTTTTTGCTATGAGAGGTTGATCAAGAATTTCAGACTTCCCTTCGTTCTTCTTTGACCTGAGGTTGTATCTGTTAGGAGTAGTGTTGGATTTGGCCTTCTCCCCCTTACTCAATTCATTGATTTTACTGTTCATGAGGGATTCTTCATATGCATATTGAGTCAGATGGGGGAAAGGGGAGGTGTCTTCAATACAGTGAATTTCAGGACCAAGCTCATCTATCTCCTCTCCTTCCTCATCAACAACAAGGTTATTTTGGAGAGGGGTCTAGATTCTCTGATCATCTCTATCTCTTTTCCTCTTGTTTCTTTGGATAATATGAGGATTATTGTTAGGCCTCCTATAGTTACCTTTGTTATCAACATTTTTGGAATTCCTGTAATTTTTCTTTCCTTCTAATTCGACCTTTTCGATCCTAGCAAATAGTGATTTTGGTAGCTTAGTGATTTCATCTGTTGGAGGGGAGGCAACGAAGGAACTAGAAGTCGGGTTTTCATACCTACTTTTTCCCTTGTCTCTGTCATCTTTCCCCCTAAGTTTGTCAGCTACTAATATATTGGATTCTACTTCAATGGTTGCATCTTTCATAAGAGCCAAATATGTTTCTCTTCTTTCTCTCAACAAAAGGAAAAAGTTAGGGCCAAAGGCATTAGCATAAGTCATTTTGGAAAACATTTCTATAGTTTTAACTTTGGCTGCAATCCTTTTATACATTTTATTAAATCTCTTCGAGAAGTCTGAAATAGCTTCCCCCTCTTCTCTCTTGAGTGCCCCAAATTATGTAATATAATAAAAGATATTTTTTTTATTTCCCCAATTGCTTAAGAATGCGTCATCTAGAGAAGAAATCCCATCAATATATCCAAGAGGCAAGTCCTTAAACCATTCCCTGGCATCACCATCAAGGCTCTGTAAGAAAACTCTCATCCACACATCTTCATTCTCAATGGCTTGAATCTCTGCAAACCTATAAAAATATGAAAGGTGTTCTTCTACAGTCACATCCCCCTCCTCTGTGAACTGGGGCATATAATTAAGGTAGTCTGTGGCTAGGAGGGAATTCATGGGCTGAGGTAAGGCCAGAGGAGTGTATTTAGCAGAAATATCTCAGCCATCCTGTTCCTAGGAGGATTGGCACCCGCCATTTGGACATGAACTTGAGGAGTAATAGGAGGATATGGAGGATGAACATGGGAGCTAGGAACTTAATTTCTGGGAGAATAAGGAAATAGCTAAATGTTTGGGAATAAGGCTACAAGGCTTGAGGGAATAGAGGTTACCCTCTCTGTAGAGGCTACAACAGTAATAGGAGGAGGGGTGGTAAATATAGGAGTGGGGAAATCTTCTGAGGTCATGGGTCTAGGCCAAGGTACAACTTCAAGGGATAAAGGAGTGACAAGGATTTCTCCCTCCAATCCCAGACTGGGAGGGGAAAAATCAACATGAACACTCCCAAAATTTAAATTTCTAGAAACTCTAGTAGAAGGTATGATAGGGAAATGAGAAGAAGTCAATGGAGTTTCTACAGAAGGAGATGGAAAGTTATCAAAAATACCTGGTTCAGCAGTAGAATCTCCTCCTTCGAAGGATTTTCCCTTTCTGATAATATTTTTAGGATCTGCTTTAGGTGTTGCTAAAGGAAACTGGGGAGTAGACCTTGTATGTTTTCCTCTAGAAGCCACGAATGAAACAGTAGGTTCACCCAAGTGGAGTCGTCACAATGGAGTCGCCAGGTGCACAGTAGAAATCTTGAAGGGTTCTGATGTCTGATGCACCTTCAGAACCATAAGCTTATTTTCATTCAGTCCCAAGGAAAATTTTCAACTTCATCCCCGACAACGGTGCCATAAATGTTAGCACTAGAATTCACTCCTAGATTGCAGCAGGAGTAAGCCTGATACCCATCAGTTTATGTCACGATTTGTTTGTAAAAAGGGTGATCAATTGGAAGTAAACTCAGTACAATATCATCTTAACTCAGAATCCTGGACTAAGGCTATGCGTGAATAGGTGAGGTCTTAATTTAACTTTAGACAGTGAGTTGTAATAAGGGTGAGTAGGAGGAAGAATTCTGTGAGAAAGTGAAAAGGTCTTCTATGAGCATCAAGCTTCCAACAGCCTGAAGAGGAAAAATTTAAACACAAGAACTTCTTATATTTAAATCACAAGAACATTAAAAGAAATCATAACAACGTTACCATAAAACAATTATATAACACGGTCACAATGCTTCATGTGACTCAGTCAATCATGAACTCTTTCAATATTAGATGGAAAGAAGATGGAAGTAAGAAAACCGACTGTCATTAAACAAGAAGTTTCACATACAGATACATAACTAGGGAAAACCAGTGCTTCATAAAAATTTTACAACAGGGAGCTTAGCTCTACCAATGATACCAACAAAAATGGAAAAAAATGCCTACACATAATTAGACTGGCTCGAAGGTCTGAGACACGATCATGTCATGAAATCAATTCTTGAGGTTGAGGAGCTTCCTTGTCAGGCTACACATGCATACATTGGGAAGACTGCCCATGTAGTCATCCGTCAGACGCGATATCTGTTAGAAAGGACTGACAGTTTTCCTTTGCACTTGTCTTTTCCCGGCTTTCTATTTATGGAAGGAGATGATGTTCAACCACCATCAACTACCTCAATAACTTCTTTCTCGGGATCAGGTAAGGCCCAGTCAAATATTCACTTGGATAAGGTGAGATCTCTTCATTGGCTGCTGCTGCTTTGCTAGACTACTATGAAGAGGCCCAATCTGTAGACATGGACGAGGATAACACGGGGTGCATGACACAAAATGGTGAATGGGTGATGGACAGGCATCAGTGATTTAACATGAGTGATGCAGGAGTGAGATGGGGGAGGCCCTATAGACACTGAGGTGGAAGCGCCAGGGGGAAGTAGACATAGTGGCTGGGACATCGGGTGTGGCAATGGACTGGCTTGACAGGTCACTAGAGTCAGATTGGGCATCAAAAAGGTTGGTGTAGGGGAAGAGGACGTGAAAAATGGAGGATACAAGTGGTGGAAAGGGATTGTCTAGGGAGAGGAACACGTAGCGATGACGGAAGACCTAGAGGAGGAAAAACAGGTGTCAAAATATAAGGGGGATGAAGAGGGAGGTTAATATGTGGGGGAAGGATGGGGGGAGGAACACCTGGCGGGAGGTCACAGGTGGGAGCGACAAAGGGGGTATGGCCTAGGTTTAGTGGAGGGCAGATGTGCTGCTGTGGAAGGTGAGAAGGAAGCGTGAGATGTGACAAGGAGAGGAGAGAGGCAGAGTGGAGGACACAAGTCAGAAGGAGGTGAAGGCGGTAAGTGGAAGGGGAAGTGGTAAGAGGCTTAAAGGGGCCCACACAAAACCACCTCATTCCAGACCCCCCCCGATGAAAGGCAGAATGGCAAGGGGGGTCCAGAATCAACCCTCAGCCTCATATCCAGGCTCCTCAATCCTAGTCGTTCAGACTTGTGATGCACATTCCGGAACCCTCCCCCCATTAAAGGAAGAACTACGAGGGGGGTATGGAATTGGATCCTGTCCGTAGATCTAGGCACGGAGATCCTAGCCGCCCAGATCTGTGCACATCTTAGCACAATGCACCCATGTGTTGTCTATGGATTGGATGAATGATATGACTTTGATGGCAAAAAGGTCACTAAATCTAGCTCTGGATCACTTGATGTGACCTAGCATTAGGACTGTGGGCCAGGATCCTAGGTCATCGCATTTCATGTTTCGGGTTTTGAAACCCAAGGGAGAACTATGTCCTCCCAACTTGTGATCCCTGAAATTCTGACTAGATGCCACCTATCCCTATAGGATCGGATGATCGAGATATTCTCTTTGATCGATGGTCCTAATCTTTTTGGGGATTCACGTTTCACGTTTCAGGGTTTTGAAATGCAATGGAGGAGGGACCCCTTGTCTATTGAAGTCACGACTCCATAAACTGCGATGGTGTTTAATCACATGCCACATGTCCTCACAGGATCGAACGACCAAGATCATTCTCATGAATTTGGCCATAAGGGATGAGCCCAGACGCTAATCCTTGTGCAACTACATGGCTCCGACTTACCCGATGACCGTTGATCTACTTCTGATGAAAAATCCTCGCTGTTGAAAACCAAAATGCCCACCTGCAATCATTTTAAGCCTGAAACTATACCTTCTGAGATTTGCGCTTGGGTGCTCATGGATGCGGCCTTTGAATAAAAGACATTTGATGGGTTTTTAAGCCTCATTTCATCACATTTTACAACAAGGGCCTGAATTTGGAGAAAAAAACTCCCTTTACAAGAATTGGTGATAACAGTATGCACTAAACATAGGGATTGGGTGAAAAAACTTGGTAATAATCTCTTTGTGTACATTTTTAACTTCATAATGCACCTTTGAATTGTAACATTTGTATTTTGTATTTTATTGGTCGGGTTATTAGACACATGCCATTGTTATTTTTTCACCTTTTTAGGTGCATTTGTTCCCATCTATATGGGAATATGGACATCATTTTCACACATAGGATGTTGATGATGGGCACATGACACAAGACTGTGGAGTGGAAGTTGAGTTCAACCAATATATTCATGTTAGCCATCACGATCAAAACCTAATATGAGGGAAGTTAGGTTACATTCGAAATATACAAGAGATCATTCGAGTGGACTTCTCTTCTTTCCAATATGTTATTTTTAGGTGCAAGTGGTGGGACACCTTTGAGAGGAATAATGTAAAGGAAGATTGCGATAGTGGGCTCATATGTATCAACTCTAGAAAGATGTGGGATGAAGCTAAGGAGCCTTATGTTTTCCCAAAACACTCCAACCAAGTGTTTTTTAACCCAAATGTGTTGGATAGGGATTGGTGGTTCATATTAAGACACGACCCTAGATCAAAACTTATTTTTGAGAACAATAGTGTTATCATGCCAAGAGAGGAAGGCAATCAGGGAAATGACAATGGAGATTGATATGCACATGTTTTATTTCATCATTTATACGGTTGTTGTATATTTTTGTTATCTTTATTTTGCTAATTAAATGATTTTTTATTCATCTTGTGACGGAGGAAATGGAAAGTTAATTATAACAAATCTTTGAACAATTTTAGTTGGTTAATAGTTAGTTTGATGCGTAATATGTTTGTCTTTCAAATTATTTGTGATTGCATGGAACGATTGATTGAAATAAAATTTTGTATTTTTATTTGAAGATATTTATATGTCGTTGCATGTTTAATATAAAATTTTAAGAATTATTTTCATGATAAATTCGTAACATGTTTTTAGAAAAAATTCACCGAACATTTTATAGTTGGAATTTTATATAGGTGGTAAGATTCACAAAGGTTTTTACACTTAAAACTAAGTATTTCCAACTGTGAAATCCTGAAAAATGTCAAACTAGTTGATTTTTTAATGAGATATGAAATTCTACTTTCTCGATATAATGTTTTATAATGAGAAAAATAATGATAGGAAAATTTGCATCCATAAAATTTTAGGGCAATAGAATGCTTATCATTGGATATCATAACTTTTTATAATAACAATTTATAGTGTGGAAGAGATTATTAAAAAAGAGTAAATAGTACAATGGAAAATAACATTTATTCATATGTAATTTGTTTTTTCAAAAATAATTTAATTAGAATGAATATGTATGAACTATCTATGCAATAGAAAAATGTTTATGGTAATTTTATAATTATGGTAATAATAATAAAACATCGTGATGGTAACCATCTAACAAACATAAACACCATATTAAATACACATTTAAATTCCCTATGTTAAGCCCTAATATTGGCTCATTACCACTTAATTGGGGCATATTAGACTAGTAATGTTATTTTATTTATGTCGGCTTGAGGCCATTAGTTTTAATTTAGATTAGTATTGTTATTTTATTTATGTCGGCTTTAGGCCATTAAACCTCCTAGTCTCCTATATATACCAAGGAGACATTTTCATTTTGAATCATCTTGTACTTGAACATTTAAGTGGGGTAAAAGGAGGTTGCCCCCTCAAAGAGGCTTATTATCTGATATTATCTCTTTTTCAAGGCGTTGAGTACTTTTCTAGAGGTTTTTGTATGCTATATTGATGTTTGGTTCTTAACATATGGTATCAAGGCTCAAGGTCTTAGGGTTTCGCTGCTACATCTGAGACACTGTGGCATTTTCGCTATAAAGTTTTTTCCACAACGTTTCAGAAGGAACTCCTTAAAGGGTTTTTAGTAGACGGATCAAGGTACGTTGAGTTCAAAATTCAGCTCTTGAGGAATTATACTTTTGGATACACAGCCTGTACAGTATAGGGTTATGGAATCATCCTGAAATGAGTCATTGAGGCATTTTCACTATAAACATTTTTATGTAACGTTTCAGACGTTTCCCTCCAAATGCAATTTACAGAAATTAGTATTGTATCTGTGGTAAAAATTTCAGAATTTGGGTCATTTTAAATTTGTAGATACACCCTGTGTAAGATAGGGTAGCTGACTAGCCCTATTGACTAGTCTCAAGAAGGTGTTCTAGGTAAAACAATCATAACTTCTTCCTAGAGTATCCAAATTCAGTGGGACTGGTTGCATTGGATTGTGGACAGTATGTAGTATTTTGGGTGTGAGTTTCAGAATTTGATATCAATTATTTTGTGCGGGGCATTCTATACAATTGAGATCTCTTGGAAAGGCCAAAAATCGGCAAGTTGTGAGGAAGTTACCGTAAATTCCACTTGGCACATCCAATTTTGATCAGACCTATGGCATTGCAGAGAAGAAATATCAGAGAACTACCTAAAGGAAA
>JASDQU010011955.1:272322-305611 GCA_032191745.1 Picea mariana
ATATACCAAGGAGACATTTTCATTTTGAATCATCTTGTACTTGAACATTTAAGTGGGGTAAAAGGAGGTTTCCCCCTCGAAGAGGCTTATTATCTGATATTATCTCTTTTTCAAGGCGTTGAGTACTTTTCTAGAGGTTTTTGTATGCTATATTGATGTTTGGTTCTTAACATATCCATACTTTCTTATATCTGATATCAGTATTCTCTTTCATGGAAGTATCGATCATGCTTCTACAATCACTGGTTATGTGTCCATGGTTATGACATTTGTAACACTCAATGTTACGTGTGACCACATAGGCACTTCTTGCTTGAACATTTATTTTATAATCCCTGCAATCTGCAACCTTATGTCCAAAGTTAGTACAATAAAAACAATTATCATAAAATAAATTATCATACCTGGCAGTGAATGATCTTCTTTGTGGCATCCTTCTAAATTTTTTCCTTGACTGATCATGATCATGATTGAAGCTTCTTTGTGTCTTGAACATGGATGGACTTCTTGAAGATGTATCTTCAATAGTTTTCTTAGATTATGGTTGAACATGATTCCTTCCTTTGAGTACTTCTGCATAACTCTTTCTATTTTCTTCATTCTTCTTTTTTAGCAACCTAGAGTGCTTCTCTTTATTCTCTATAACTGATGTGGATGTTTCTGTCTCTTCAACATTCTTGTTGAGCTTGACGATTTTACTTCTCAATATGACAAATTCTTCTTCAATCTTCTCAACCTCTTCTTCTTTCTTCATTATCTGAGACTTCATGACTTCTTTTGTTATTTTCGCTTCTTCAAGATGAATTTTTGATGTGATTATTTCTTCTTCAAGTCATTTCTCTTCTTGACCAAACTCTGCCTCAAGCTGGTTTAGATTGTTAGTTCTTTCCTTAAGATGATATGTCAATATCTTCTCTCTCATTTATGTTTCTTCCTTCTGTGTTGTTATGTTGGTTTCCAAACACTACTTTTAATATTCAAGATTTTCTTCGATCTTTTTGGCTTCTTCTAGATGAGTTCTTAATTTCTCAATGACCTATTGGGTTTCTTCAAAAATGTGAACACTTTCCTTTTGTTTCATCAATTCTTTCTCGAGTGAATTGTTTTCTTCTCTTATTTCATCTAAAGAACTAATCAGTTCTTCTTTATAATTGTCTTCCTTTTCAATTAGTTTTTCTTTCTCATTTCCTTCATGGAATTCTATTTCAAGATTTCCATGTTTTTCACAATCAAAACAAACAACATAACTCTGGTGATTATGTACTCTTCATCTTCTAAAACTTCTTAACACGGTGAACATAAGTCTTCTTGATTTGTATCTACATCTTCTTTGACATTTTCTGAATCTGTGATGGGTGAAGAATATATGTCATGTAACTTATCCCAAAGTTATTTTGTTGATGAGAATTTACCAACCTTTTCTCTTACCGGATTAGGTAATCCTTCCCAGATGAAATCCATTGATATTTTTTTATTATTCCTCAATTCCTTCTTGGCTACAGTCTTTGCCCTTTTTGAACTATCATATCATGTAACAATTGATAGCCAAATATAATGTCCTTGTGCCTGTAAAAATACTTTCATCCTTATGCTCCACATCTCATAATTAAAACCATTATGACCATCAAAAAATGGTACTCCATTCTTAGAATAATCCATGATCTCCTTTCAGTGGTTAAATTGTTTCCTGAAGGAACCTTTTCTGATACCAATTGTTGGATTACTGAGAGGGGGGGTGAATCAGTAATAGAGGAATTTAATCATTTTAAACCATATAATCCAAGTGTTATATTAATGTATAATTATCATCCAATAAATTCAAAGTAAATAAGAAATGAAAAAATGAACAATCATACACATACACAGTACACCAGTGTAATTTTAACAATCAAAGACTAGCATTTTCATCAAACTTTTCTTTAGTCTCACATGCCTAGTTTTGGATTAGTCAATAAACATAACTTGAAATAATCATAACTATGTACCTGTAATGAAAAAAGATATTAAAATGATATACAATGTTCTTCAATGTGTTTTATTAAATTCCTCTAGGTGTCACTACTTGGATCCTCTCTGAAAAGGAGGTATAGCAAAAATGGCATACCTTGCTGAATTCTGGCTTATTCTAGAGAGTGACCTTGTAGAGCATGCCCCACACGAAATTTTTGTTGAATAGATATGAAACTATTACACAGAATAATACAGACTGTACTCTAACCAACACATTTGGTCTTACAAAATTTGGATCTGTTATGAAGAAGTTGTGATGTTTTTACCCGAAACACCTTAGAAAGCATCATCAAAAGAATTTATCCTCCCTTGAATTTTGGCCTTCTTTTATTCACCTTCCCTCTGAAATTCATCTTAGATATCCTTTGGTTACCTCGAACACCTATATATATTAAATATTCTCAATTTTTATCTAAAATGAGAGAACCTTGCCTCTTATTTATACTCTCCAAGTAGCTTCCTTAAAAACATCTTCTAGGTCACTTTTCCCACTTTCCTTATTTTAGGGTTAACCCACTTCTAATTTCTCCATTAAATTTATTATTGAAATAATTTATTTTGTATTAACTTTGAATTATAGTACACTCATCACTTCACTTTATTATTTACTTTTTTAAATCTCTTAAACCACTTTGACTACTTTGACCTTTTGGGGCTTCTAGATGACATATGAGGGTCCTCCAACTTCGTAAGGCCATAAATCTCAAACCGTGAGGAGTTATGTGATGTTCCACATACCAACAGAAATGGAATGACATGTACTATACATACATAATAGTAGTACCTAAAAATATATCAAACCTCGTACCATTATCCATCAAACAAACTTGGGTTCTCCAACTTTGCATGGCCATAACTCTCTAATCGTGAGGATTTATGTGACGTTTCACATACCACCGAAATTAGAATGAAAATAAATATCCATATAGGATAGTTTCACTGATAAATTCACTAACCTTAATCTCATTATTCCACAAATAAGCATGGGTTCCCTAACCATACTTTTAGGATAACTCAATCCGCAAAGTGTCTTCTCGTGAGGGATTTCACCATAATGGGACCACTTTGGAGTTCATACATTTTTACTTATTATAAACCATGAAAAGACAATAATGAGTCATATTTACATCAAACAAACTTGAGTCCATTACCCAAACCTTTGTGCTACCAGAATTCGCTACCAAACTTTCTCCAAGGGTTGACATCAATCACTAAGGGTTGAAATCAATCTACAATATCACTCTCTAATAGTTGACATCAATGAAAACCAGCAATCCATACCAACTATCCATCAAACTAAGCCATATGTTTGATAGGAAAGTGGGTGGAAGAGGATATGACAACGAAATCTACAGATACAATAAAGGTAATAAAACAAAGAAACATCAACCAAAGGAGGAAGTGATAAAATACAGACATGAACAACAAGACGAAGGAAAAGGATCACTATCCAAATCTAATGTAATCACACAAATGGTACATACTTATAGTACAATAGGTGATGTCACCACATAGATATATTTTCTCTAGATCCTAAAATCATGCATGATGACTAGGCTAGGAAATCTTAACAAACTCATTATTCATCACTTGAGGATATATTACTAATATCCTAAATGAATAATACAAATATAGGTGACAATTAGACTTAGTGATTGGTAAGGTGAGACTTAGTCTAACATCCCCCCCCTCAAACACAACTTCGATCAATAATACCAGTAATGAATTATAAACTGGTATCATTTCCAAGTCTTCATAGAGAAACTCCTGAGTTGAGCCTCAATGAATAACTGCCTAAAAAAACCGCCAAGATGGATGTTGAATTGTTCATCTGAAATGAGTTGAAAGAGAGTTGAGATATGGAAGTGAACAACTGCAATATTTGAACACTCTTTGATTTCTTGACAATTCGATCATTTTTCCAAGTATTTGAGCTAGAAGAATCCGATGTCTTCTGCTAATTGGTGAACATGTAGTATCACCACTCTATTATCAGTATATCACCAAAGTTCTCTCTGAATATGTGGTTTGGGATGACCACTAACCAATTGATACCATGTATCTGGTGGTTTTGGATGACCACTAACCAATTGATACCATGTATCTGGTGGTTTTGGATGACCACTAACCAATTTTGACACTTTTAGGTGTCCAATAACATCTCAATCATGTAATGTGTATGATTCAATTGCAAGTCATTGAACCATAATTTTGTCAAAATATGTCATCTACAGACTACAATTTCCCATTTGGAAAATTCCATGCCCATATGGCATATTTTTTGTCGAAACTTTTGATCTGACAACCATATTCAATTCCATCATCAATTCCCCCCTTTTTCAGCTAAAAGGAGAGACCACAAGTGGCTTCACGAACCATCATCATTTGATTTTTTAACTCCCCCCCTTAAGGTACATAAGAGTTACATCATTGTACTCTCTCTTCTAGGATTAAGAGAGTATCATACTTATTCCATTTGTGTACAAAACAAAGTGGGCATGTGGAAACAACCACATGTTATCTCATCCTGTGAGGGCCATGCTCGAAAGCTACACCATAATGGTACCACTTATGTGAGGTACAAAAATGCTATGTGCTACAATATTGGTCTTTACTCAAGATTGAATTCTTTGGTAAGACTTATATAATTGCTTGGTTGTTGATGACCATTTCTAAGGATCGATATACTCATAGTGAATCTTTAATCTTGTAGGTTTCTTCAGTATTGAACATATGTTTGAAGAATAGTTATGCTTGCCACAATGGTGGCAAGGATGGAGATCAAAACACTTATTCTCTATGTGACCAACTCGATTACAATGTTGGCACTTCGCATTATGATGTTGAACTGGAATAGGTGAAGTTGAAACTTCTTGAAGGAATCCAGCACTTTGGAACTGGATTGGTCTGGAATAATCGAGAATATGAAAGGTAACTTCCTTGTCATATCCAAGTCCTATTCTATTATTGTTGTAGTTGATTTCTTCCCAAGATCTAATGATGGACTTGGAAAGATTATTCTCAACATGTTTCTTTGACATCTGTGAAATTTGATTTAATGCATGTTGTTGCATCATTGAAAGGTTTTCTTCACTAAAATAAAAAGAAAAATCTTGAAATGTAGGTTCAAAAATACCTTCATCATTGTTTGAAATTGCTTCTGAAGTTGTATCACTGTGTTTTTCTTGCACTGATTGTGGAACATAATCATTGTCATTATCATCATCAAAGAGAGGGTTTCTTTGAACAAAAAATATCTCAGAACACTTCACCGATTATTGATTTTTTAGATCTATCAACTCATCATTCAGTAGATGGGATTGTGCTTGAAGGATTATAACTTTATCTTATGTCACTTGCAAACATTTAGCATTGATTTAAGCATATCTTTGTGAAGTTTGACTATGTTGTCTTCAGCAATGTTTATTAGAGTGTTTAGTAACTCTAATAATTCTAGATTTCGCTCCATTTGAACGTGCTCGCTTGCACTTCTCATTCACTTGCTAGTCACGCTCGCTTGAACTTGTTTCTAGGAAGTTGAGGGTGTCGGATACTACTGAAAATGAACCCAGACTTTTTATTTTACAATGATTGATTGAGTTTAAACTACTCAACCTTGTCAATTTCGACTCAAAATGACAATGACTCTTGGGTGTCCGGCTCAACTGATAATGCACCCAATTAAAAATTCAACTTCACTTGATTTAAAAAGACAAGTAAACTTACAAAAGGACTCTTTGTAAGCTACAAATATTGCTTATTCCAAAGTTGAATTGATCTTCAAATTTTAATTTTTGTTGATGCTTTGATTCCTTGATTATGAGCTTGATGTGTCCAATGCTGCAATGATTTGAATTTCTCCTTTGATTAATTTTATTTTATTGACTGATATGATTTCATTTCATTTCCTTAACTTGTTGTGTACTCCATGTGTAATGTGTTACAATTGTGTTTATGTCAAAACTATACATTAAACATCCAAGCATTCAAGAAAATAGCCACCAACCACAATACATAATGTGTTGCAAAAAGAAGATGAAATATTGGAACTTGGCCTTGACCCTCGTATAGTTGCATCAAAAAAGAGTATGAGAGAGTATTGTATTGGACTCTTCTCAACTTCTTAATATCAATATTACAAAATTGGTTAATTTGTACAAACCACCCCTCTTATCTTCACAATTAGAAGTGAAACTTCCAAATTTGATAAACAAATTTCTTCTCATACAAAATTGCCCCCCTAAATAAAAGATTATTTTAATGTTCAATTGAATCCACTTATCACTTCCATTTTAATCTCATATCACTCCAATATAAAGATTTTCAAAATCTCCTTATCACTTTAATCACATAAAAATACATTACATAAAGTAGTACTTTATGTTAACGTTTTAAACCATATGATATAAAGTGATTTTACATAAAGTGATGTACTTCATGTTAAAGTTTAAAAACTAAAACTTCCTAATCTTATACTCCATATACTTTTCTTATCTCAATCTTTCTCCAAAAGTTTTTAAAGAAAAATATATTTCCCTTAAAATGTGTGCTTTGTTTGTTTTATATGCATGGCATAGTTTTATAATTCATGAAATGAAAGATTTTTAAAGGGACAGTTCAAACTTGAAACCAATTCTCACATACCATGCAAATCCGTTGACCTGTGAGCACATGAGAAAATTTTGGAGCAAATCATGATAAAATCGCCATTTAATTGTTGAGGAAATCGTTGAGATATGGAGGTCACACACGCGCTAATATGTAGAGTGCTCGGGAGAAAATCATGGAGATTTGGAGGTGAAAACTAATTGTCGGATGTATTGCTGGAAGGAATGGGTGATAAAGCCAATGAGCTCATACCAAATTAAACTCATGTTTCCATGTACAGATCTGAGTTGCTCTTGATTCCCATTCCACACATCAATTTGTGTTGGTCTTCATGTCTATTCTGGTGATCAGATACTATCTCTTCACATCATCTTGCATAGCCATGACATGTGGGTCTTCTCTTTGAATGACTTTAAAATTTTTGGCCAGCAGTAGCAGGAATAGATATAGCAACTAATACGACAACAATAACCAAACAAATATGCACATCCAGGGACACAAGAATGCTTAGCACAGAAAATAAGTCTATTTTAGCATCCCCATATGCTACTCCTAAAAGATGATGTCTTGGCATCCATTGCATATGGAGCAGGTTTAGGAAAATCATCAAAGACGGCTAAATTGCACATGTCCATGAATTCTGCAAGTATGAGTGCCAAATATCCAAGAGAACGTCGTCTGGGATTTTTTTGGTTAATGAGAGGGACCACATAGATCTAGGACAACAATTTGTTATTGTGTGCAGTGGAGTAACATGGGTCTTCAAAAAATATCACCACCAATTCTTTCAAAATCGCCTCTTGACTTTGTTTGTATCCCAATTGTAGATCAAAGAGGTCATGTCTACCTGGTTGCAATGGTTGTATTATCAACAATGGTTTTTTTGTTCTTCAATTATATGGAATAATGCGATATGGAAAACTTTCTTGGTGCACAAATCTATTAACTCCATATGCCAATATCATCCTTCCAGGTTGAATTTCGTAGATCACTAATTGTTGGGCAGATCTTTAAGCCATTTCTAGATATAATAAATAGTCACAATGCATTGGCTCTTAAGGATGTCTGGTTTCATTATAAAGAGTGGCACCGTCGATTTAAAACAAAAAAATTAATCAAAAAATTGATAGCAATAGACACAGGCTTGACTCAGATCTATCACTCAGATCCGATAGAAAACAATTATAAGATATTTATAAATACCTTTGGTGGCAACATTGTTATAGCAAGTTTTGTCTCACCATTGCTATCTTGCACAGAGGGCCTTTTTTCATTTCTCTATGCAGGCTTATCATCCCTTTTTGATGAATCTAGAGCTAAAAATACACATTTTTCCACATATGCGTGCCCTATCAGCTATACAGCAACCGTATATGCAGGTTGCTCCACTATAGTCTGTGTACATCAGGATTTGTGCCATAAAATAAAAAAATGGAGTCAGGTTTCCATGTCACAACATGAAATATATGAACTTTGGTCTTCCTTATACTGGAAACGTTCTGACTCGACCCTTCAGTTGCATTTTGAAGGCTATAAGAGCGCAATTCTGAGCTATGAAAAAGGTGGAGAAATCATTCAACTTTGAGAGCAAAGTTACTCTAGAGAAATTACTTCATATTGAGTCAGCATCCCTTTGTCCCTCAAGTATGAACACAGTGTTCAACCCCCAAGCTCTTTCCCTATTGTTGAGAGAACCTCATTGTCTCTCTCCTTTGAGCTTGCCATTGGTGGAGGATTGAAGTGGTGGAGGCTCAATTGGAAGGAACTTGGTTCCTTGGTTTCGAACTGTGCCGACACGAAATTCTGTAATGTTGTCACTTCTACTGATCAATTATTAATAGAAATAATCCTTTCCCGTCCTATTGGTATCGTGCAAATATATGATTATTTTCCATGGGAATGTTTGTAATGTTTATTAATGGATTATGCTATGATGTGCTAACCCCTTTGCATTATCACTATATAATTGTGTTTCTTATTTGTTAAGAACTTATTGCAGGTATAAAGATTTGGGTTGAAGTGCTCAATGGTGGAACATCATTGAACATTGGATTGAGGTAGGCCTCTTTCTTATCTTGCACATTGGTTGATATAGCATACAATGGAATTGATTTAATTTCTGCAATCATACTTGTATGTTGTGGTTTACCCTTGGCCATAGAGATTTTTTCCCTCATAATAGAATTGATGACTCCAGTGGGGAGATATCTTCCTTCTAAGGGTTGAAGTATTTTTTCTTCTTGCATTACTCTTTTTCATTTGTGTTTATTGTCGTATCACTACTTGATAGATTATGTTCACTATGAGTCTGTGTTTTCAACCTTTTTTCCCTTGTCTGGCCTTTTTTTAAATCTTGTACACTCCTTTTTCCTTGACAGTCACATACACACATGTTTTGCCTGTCTGCAAGCTGCATATATACGCATTGTTCTCCTAAATATTTGTGTATACCATGTTTCCTTGCTTGTTTGATTGGTTTAGTGATTGTTGGGTGGGATTTGATGGTTGTTGAGCCTTCTTAGATCTTTGTAGTGCCTGTTGAGCTTCTCTAGGTTGACAGGAATTCTGTTGGGAGTTGAATTTATGGGCTTAGTCTTTCTTATTGTTTTTTTCATTTTTTGTTTTGTCCTTGAACCCTGGGTTGTTTGATTGGTTGCTTGGTATTCTGCTTGAATTATTTTGTTTATACATAGTAGAATTTTTATATCAGGTTGCTTCTGAGTCCATCCATTTTCTCTTTATATATTGAAAATACAAAAAAATAGGCATTTTTCATTGGTTAGCGTTTTTGTATTTGAACCTTTATCATTAGCTTAGTACATTTAGTGAAAGATTGCATTTTACTTATGAATTGCAGAGTTGAAATTGAAAATTGCACTATTTTTATCAACATATCATTCATTGAAAAGTTAAAGTTAGACTTTGCATTATATTCATATTTATCTTCTTGTAGATTCATAACATCATGAGTTTCGCTTCCATACCCTTTTGAGTAATCACGGCCAGTAAAATTTACGCTTTAAACTAAAATTGATTAGTCATGATTTTATTTTTAGGGTGCACAAACTAGTCTAGGATTTAGTGCCTTGGAATAGGATTTTGCGAGTAAACTTCTCCAAGGAAATTAAATCAACATATGTTTCTGTGATAGGGAATTAAGAATTCCATTGTATAATTAATAATATCAGGAGGCTTCGCTCACACCGAAGTTAATCACGAGGTCGCGCGAAGTTAGTTAAAGGGATAACCCCTGGATACTCACCTAGCGTCAAAGATATTTATGTGGGCTTATTTGTATTTGGGGAGATTTCTAGTACCCATACCCTTGTGAGAGGTGGTGATTTCAAGGTTTCGAGCTTTGCTACCCTGCCCATACAGTGATCCATACTTACGACTACTCGCATGTGCATCGATTATACAGTGGTTTATTATCTTCTTGACTTAGGTATCTCATAGGTTACTTGCAGGGGTTATTCTTCTTGTATCCTGGATCGGATAGAGGTCAGACAACACACACCCTTTATGGAGGACTACCTCTCCAAGGGATCTGACCGACTAGTTGTTAAGCCCATGAGGGCCTCTATAACTGATTTTTTTACCTCCAAACTTTAGCAAGGAGTCTCAGGTCCCTCTTGGATGATGCATACCTTCTTTAGCGAGGGAGGCCACTCAACCACTTTAGCTCGTATGCATGCATATTGGCCATTTGAATTTTTGGTATGCTCTTTGACTACTAGTTGGCCTTAGAAGTCTTTGTTGGTTTTCACCATCATGGATAGTGGAGTTTATTTTTCTCCCTCATTTACTGCTACCCATCCCATGATGCCTACTCATTTCTTGGGGACGGATCCTTCCACTTTTTACAATGGTGTGCATAACTACAACACTCAGTCTGTGCCTTGGGTCTCTAGTAATTTTTCTGTTGATATGTCTTCACCAATTCAATCCTTTCCCTGGTCCACATATATGAATACTAGCATGGGATATGGGGGCATCATGGCTATGATGCCTACTTATTTGTTTGATATGAGTCGTGTCCCCATGGGAGGTTGTAACCTTCCCCCTTTTGAATACAATGCTAGTTATTCTCTTCCAGGAGCCAGTGCTCATATGGGTTCCTTTCCCACTTATTATGCACCACCCACACATCTGTCACCTGCCATGTCAGTTCCTTCAAACATTTTCCCATGACATGCCCTCAAATGCCTCTAGGTATTTCATATGGGGAAAACCAATTTTACGATTCAGGCTACCCTCTTTATGGGACCCCTTCACAAGGGGGCAACATATATCATCACTTGAATAATTCTTATCTAACCTCGTTCCCTTCGCAAGCCTCAGTCATGATGCCCATCCAGACCTCTTCAAACCATTTTAGCGCAAGCTACCACCCTTCTGGGAAGGGACAGGGAATACACCAAGATCCTTTCTGGCCTGCACTATTTCAAAATCAATCTTTCCCCAGACCTTGGAATCAAATACCACCATCTATCGCTATCCCAGTCACCGTCAATCACACTAGTGCTCCATCGCCAACCTTTACCAGTCATGTCGTAGATGGGTCAACATTTTCTACAAACTATGTCTACAACTCACACCCAACCTCTACTAATTATGTTGGGGGCACCATCCTTTTCACTCTGAATCATAATCGTGTCACATCTCCAGCCTCTATTCATCATTCAAGAGATGACTCCCTTTCCCCTATTAGTTACATTGATACTTCTAGAGGTCTCAGATGTAAGCCTAAATTTCTTTGCAGGACTTGTGAAGGAAGTCACCTTACTCGTTTGTGTCTGGTTACTGCTAAGATACCAAAATCATGGGGCTCACCCAAGAGCCCTTCGGATTCTGAGACATCCTGGGTTTCTCCTCACACTACTTCTCCTTTGATCGCCTCGGTGGTCCCACCACCGCAATCCCCTCTCGACCTCACCTCCTTTTTCGAAGATGAAGTGTCTCTTGCCCCGTTTCTATGCATCCTCTTCAACCTATAATTGAAGAAGTGACCACACCAATGCAATCTCTGGTCAATCCTACTCTCCTTGAAGAGAGTGATGTGCCCTTTAGTCATGTCATCAACATTCCTAATCCTACTCCTTCTGAACAAGAGAGATTTATTCTTCCCCCGAATGCTCTCCCTCCAAGTCCTAACGAGGTTCCCTTCGATTGGGATGACCTGATGGGGAATCCCATACCCCCACCTATGTCTTTTCTAGAAAGAGACATTATTCGAACCATCATAGAGACTATACACGTCGTTGGCACTTTCTCCTCATCAAACTAGAGAGATTTGGGTTTTCCCAAGATTTTTTCAGCTATCCATAAGATACTAACTTTCCACAGAAGACTGAGATGAGAGCCTTGGCCTCCCCCTTTACATGTTGATTAGAACAACAAAACAAGTCTTAGTTAAGCTCTTTTCTGAATCATCTAAAAACCAAAAATATTGCCAAGTGATTTGTCCCTTTCACACTCGTTAAATTGGATTTGAAAGGTCATGAGTCTTAGTTAATCTCTTTTACGACTCGTTATCAAAAATGGAAAATATTTCCGGGTGAACTTGCCTTTTTCACACTCATAAATTGGATTTGAAAAGATGTCTAGTTGGCATAAGTTTACCCCTTTTTCACACCAAATAAACTACAAGAAATAAAAAGGGATATTTTTTGGCATTAAATTGTGATTTCATCTAATGCCCTCGCTTGCAGTATTGAGCCTTTAGTTGGTTCTCTCTTTGCATTAAAAATTGTTTCCTAAGCAGTTTTACATCCTCAACCAAGCAGAGCCTTGTTTATATCCTTCACAATTTGACACCCTATACCCTGGAGGAAACATCACCTCAAGTGTCCATCTCCCGCATGCATTTCCTTGCATTAAGCACAGGTACATTCCACTGTTGGAACTAGTTTTTCTTACTTGCGACACTCGTTTCCTCCTCTGCATCATAGCATTCATTTGTTATGAAAAAAAAAAAAAAAGATGGCCAGGAAGGGAGTACGATATTATAATTGGCAGCAGTCGTGTCGCCTTTGGACAAAGCAAAAAATTATTGAGTCCTTGTGTCTTCATAATTTTGGGTTTAGCATGTCCTTACGAAACTCATCTCGTTACAAGTTTTTATCTACCGACTGGTTACTCTTCCAGTCCCTATAGAGGACATTATTGATGCCTCATGCATCTAATAGTCATATAATTGAGTCTATGTTGTCAGAGTCCACCATATGTGTCATGCTCTTTTTCAAAGGAATTATATCAACCTGTGTCGGCCACTCCTCAGAAATATTGATTTTGCATATCGACCATACCCTCAGTTTGTCTCATAATCACATGATACTATGGTCTTATCATGCACCCTAGCCCTACTTGCATCATCGGTAGGTCACCTTGAACCCAACAAACAACATTTCATCATTGATCATTGACTCGATTGTTTCCCTTGTCTTCGACGACAAGACATCTATTCACACTTTGGAATTTGTGCAGTTTCTTGGATGCCATTAGCCTTATTAGTGGTTTTCTTGCCTTTTTTATCATTTTTCACCATTGGCTGTTATCCAGAGGATATTTTTTGTGTACCTCTTGCACTTGATACACGCGAAAGAAGCACATGGTCGTTGGTTCGTGAACATGTTCTTCGTCTGATCTCTACCAAATCATGAAGCTCCTGCTTTGCTCCTCATTTTGACTGATGAGAGATGCCTTAATGCTCTCCTTTCAGCGGGTCTCTTTTCATCAACTTTAGCTCATTTATTATGGATATGAGACCTAGAGTTTGATGAGTATCGTGAGGCTTGCAGTCATTAGTGGCAAGCTCTCTCACCATTGACAGGTGGGAATACATCAATGTCTCCTGATCAATGGATTTATCAAGTGTTTGACATCGACTCCTTTATTCACACTTGTAGGAATGTACTCGGTGCCTTGATACCTACTTTCATTATTGGTAGGTTGTCTCGATTTTGTTAACGGTATGCCTCAATGACCGGTAATCAAACAATGTCTCATTATGTTTGACCTCAACTCCTTTATTCACATGAAGTAGACTTGCACCCTTGGTGGATAGTGTAGAATACTTGAAGACATCACTATGTGGTCGCAGCTTTCATGAGTTGTTTCTTCCCTTTCATTGGACCAGCACCTATTCGACTTTAGTGATCATGGGATATCATATTGTACTCCATGGTCTACAGGTATCTTCCGATTAGTTTTGAGACTGGTTTCACTGAGCATTGTTCGTGACTATGAAAACTTTTGGCATATAACTACAATTGTATCTGTGTATTCATGGCCATGGACACTTATTTGGTATATTTTCCACATGAATCTGCATTGTATTCTTGGCAGCCATGTATGCAAAGTTAGTACAGAATGTAATGAGCATTTGAGTTCATCCAGCTGGTTCTCTACCACTCTACTTCTGGGTTATTTATAATGTATTTCAGCCATCGCAGATACTCCTCTGATATCACACATTAGGGGGGAATTTGTTATATCAAGAGTTGCCTCATCATTKCTATCTTGCACACAGGGAATTTTTCCATTTCCCTATGCAGGCTTATCATCCCTTTTTGATGAATCCAGAGCTAAAAATACACATTTTTCCACATATACATGCCCTATCATCTATACAATAAGCGTATACGCAGGCTACTCCACAACAGCCCGTGCACATTAGGATTTTTGCCAGAAAATACAAAATTGGAGTCAGTTTTCCATGTCACGACATGATATCTCTGATCTTTGGTCTTCCTTATATTGGAAACATTCTGACTCGACCCTTCAGTTGCATTTTGAAGGCTATAAGAGCAAAATTCCGAGATATGGAAAAGGAGAAGAAATCATTCAACTTTGAGAGCAAAGTTACTCTGGAGAAATTACTTCATATTGAGTCTGCATCCCTTTGTCCCTCAAGTCTGAACATAGTGTTAAGCTCCCAAGATCTTTCCCTATTGTTGAGAGAACCTCATTGTCTCTCTCCTTTGAGTTTGTCTTTGGTGGAGGATTGAAGTGGTGGAGGCCCAGTTGGAAGGAAATTGGTTCCTTGGTTTCGAACCGTGCCAACACGAAAGTCTATAGTGTTGTCACTTTTGTTGATCAATTATTAATAGAAATACTCATTTCCCGTCCTATTGGTATCGTGCAAATATATGATTATTTTCCATGGTCATGTTTGTAATGTTTATTAATGGATTATGCTATCTGATGTGCTAACACCTTTGCATTATCACTATATACTTTCATTTCTTGTTTGATAAGAACTTATTGTAGGTATAAATATTTTGGTCGAAGTGCTCAATGGTGGAACATCATCGAACGTTGGATTGAGGTAGGCCTCTTTCTTATATTGCACATTGGTTGATATAGCATACAATGGAATTGAGTTGATTTATGCAGTCATACCTGTCTGTTGTGGTTTACCTTGGCCATAGAGAGTTTTTCCCTTGTAACAGACAATGATTCACAATTGGCAACATTTCTACATACAATCCAGGCAATTTATTAGTCATTAATTTTTTCAGTTTGCTAGAGTCTTGTGCTTCCATATAGCAGATAAGTCACCTATGATATTGACACCGGATTCAAGATACATAGACATCAGATTCAATATCCATATTGATGGTTGTAAGCTTGTATTGTTGACATTAGACCAACAAAGCCTCCTTATCTGCTTTGACTTTTAAAAATTTCCATGGAGTACTCCCATGGAGGATATTACAAAATTCCCTATGAACAACTATCATAAACCACTATCATAGAGGATCGATCATGCTCTGATCCTTAAAATTAAGAGGATCAAATATTATCACCATGGATCTGATAGCAATTGAGAATAACAAGATGGCGGAAAAGGCTCACTAGCCAACTCTAATGTATCCACACCAATGGTACATATTTATAGTACAATGGGTGATGCCACCTCATAGAGAGATTTTCTCTAGATCCTAAAATCATGCATGATGACTAGGCTAGGAAATCTTAACTAACTCATTAGTCATCACTTGAGGATACAAATATAGGTGAAAATTAGACTTAGTGATTGGTAAGGTAATCCACAGGCTAACTAGATGGTCTGTATGAATTCACAAATTCTACAACATAGAGGAGATAAAGTTATTTTTTTCCATGAGGTTTTTGAGTTCAAACTTATTGGTTGAAAATGAACAAGAATGGTTATTAAATGTGATTCAATGATCAAGGGAAAATTTTTAAAATTAGGATGGCCATGTGGGATAGGGATGTTGGATACTTTTCTTGTTGAAATTTTGGCTCGATGTATATACCTAGGGTCGTAAAAAAAAAAAAAAAATCAACTCCAAAACATGATATCAATATGTAAAATATATGAATAAGGTGAGGGTTTTTGTTGCATAGCATATTCATTGAAATGATATAATTTGTGTACTAAACATTATTGACTATCTTGTGTATTACAGGGGCAAGATGAGGTCATGGCAACAAATCATGTCATATCAAATGAGGACACAACAAATGATGTGGGACATCAAGTACTCAAATTTTGACTTAACTTAGGAAAAATCGATCTGATGGCATTTTGTGATACGTCCATCTTTTTTCACAATATTATTAAAATTTATAGTGTATTATCCAATCTTGACATAAATTAATGCATGTTGTTAATTATTTTAGATGGACATTGGAGAAAATGTATAGCCTAAGCATTCAAATAAAAAAATAAAAATATATGTACGTGGATGTGGACCTAAAATTGTTCAATTACGTAGAGGACAGTGGGTGGAAGAGGATATGACAATGGATCTTGTAGACACAACAAATTATTGCACTGAACAAGAGGTTGGTCCGAATTATAGTACATGGGATAAATACTTTGAGAAAATTGTTGTTTGTGGATGTTTTTTATGTCGTGGAAAGAAACCATTCAAACAAGCGATTGTACAAAGACATTACATAGATGATGAACTTCCAGTGGGTAGTATGCCTCCTACAATCGATTCAAATCCAATAGGAATTGTGGTAAGGAATTTTCCAATTTGATATAAATAATATGTCTACTCTTTTAAATATTGTTTTATATTATTTGAATAATTAATTTTTTTCTTAATGAATACTTGCAAGATAAATTTCTTGGTTTAAATTTTCCTGGAGCACTAATTTCTATCCTATAGAGTGATGATCATTTATCAGGTGATACATATAAAAAAAATATGTGCACATATACTAGCTCTGAAGATGAGGATTCAATGAAAACAAGTAACAAAACAAGAACCTCTTTAAAGATGCATAATTTTATTAAAGACAAGGGGAAGGTGGAATACATACCCTATGAGAATGAATGTGATGGATATGATGACTTTTCCCTAAGTTTGAGATCAATTTACAAAGAGACATTTGATCGTCGACTATATTGCGCTTGGCCTAGTGATTAACAACTACCTAGAGTGTATAAGGTGTTTCAATTTTGGGGATACAGCTACATGATACAACCCTCCAATATTAATGGAGCAAATCTAGGCCTCTTTATTGTCCAAAATGTACATGTGGGATCTAAACATAGAAATAATTCACAACAAACTACTAGGATATTAATGCCATATTATGGTCTGTCATATTACAGTGGTGAATGGAGAAGGCTAGCATAATATAAGCCTAGCATGTCAACATATGGTCTAAATTTGAATATGTATACACATCGTCTCCAACTAGAAAGTGGAAAAGAAATGAATAGAGGTCATATTATGTATACACATGGATGTGCATGCACACACAAAAACATTGCAGGTTTTATAAATAGCAGTAAGGGAAGGGATTGTATTGCAAGACCGAATTGTCAATTTGTTGAAGTTATAAATGATAAAGATGGAAAGAGAGGCTAATAGATTGATAATGGTTGAGGCTATTATGGACCTTACCATTGGGGATGATTTATTGATTAATTAACCCTTCTTAAAACACACCTTGCACGAAATAAAAGGGAAGAACAAGGTCTCCCTAAGGATGTTCTTAAGGGAAGAAAGCCAAAGAATAATCAATGAGTGTGGATTGACATTTTATAAACTATGTTGTCAAAATTGTATTTTATTTTGAATTATTGTATAAAAAAAGTAGTCTATAAAATAATGTTCCATTATTCAATTGATGTATATATGTTCATACATTCTATATTTTTATTGGTTAAGACATATTTGATTATATTTCTTTGAAATTGATACAATTATGATTTATCCAATTGTTTCCAAACATTAAATAATGTTTGTGTTTGTTGATAGGTAGAATATATTAACGATACATCTACTAATACTCAAGATCAAATTGGGTTATTAAGATTTGGTTGGGATGGTACAAAACATTATTTAAACCATACCAGGGCAAAAAGAGCAATATTGAAGAGAATACTACCAGATGATAAATTTGAAGAGCTCATGAGATTATCATACATTGATGACATGCCACATAGATTTAATGATGGTGTTGATAGTGAAAATGAAATGCATGAAGAAGGATTGAATGAAATGATTCCAGGTTTCTTTGGGGATGGAAACAATGATGGCAATAACGATCATATCATTTATAGTAACAATGATAGTAGGGGTAATTACCACCAACGTAATATTGACTATACCAACCTAAAAGACTCAATAAAGCAAGTTGCGAAGATGCCCATGTTCAGATCGGGTGAAAGGAGAACCTCAAAACTTGCATGCACATTGATATTATTAGAAATCAAGTCACTATTTGGTTGGTTAGATAAAGGATTCACTACCCTACTAAAGTGAGTTGAAATGTATTTCTTACTTTTCATTGTCAATTGGTGTACGTAATTCGTAAACATTCATCAACTTCATTTGTATTTCTTTAAGGGGATTTTAAAACCATATATTGTATATAAATAGTTCTAGTATAGATTGTCATATCAAACATGTTCATCATAAGTCAGACATTCAATTGATTTAATCTCTAGAAATCTTACAAGGCACTAAAAACTAAAATATTCCCTTAAGAGAATGTGTTTCCATCAACTTGTAGAGAAACACGTTATTTGTTGGTTGAGTTGGGGATTAAATATAAGCAAATTCATTCATGTAAAAATGATTTCATTTTATACATAGATGAATATCAAAATAAGGTATAAGTCCCTGTATACAAAGAGCAGAAATATCATATAGATGTACAAGGTCCTACAGTGCTAAAGAAGGTTTTACATCACATGCCAATTATAACTAGACTTCAACGAATGTTTCATTGCAAGTCACTTGTACAATTGATGGACTGGCATGCAAAGAATAAGAGTAAATATAGATTCATGTGAATTATGGCCAACTCCAAAGAAATGAAACACATAGAGGAAAAATGGCCAAGTAAATTCAAATATGAACCATGTAGTATTAGGTTTGGTCTTGCAATTGATGGAGTTTGCCCATTCTCTTTCCTGAGCTCAAATTGTAGTGTTTGGCCAGTTGGATTGATAGTATACAATATTTCCCCACGAATAAGTGTTAGAAAGGAGCACCTTATGTTGACTCTCATTTTTCCAGAAAAACAACAAGTTAAAAACATGGATGTTTATATTGCGCCTTTTATTGATGAGATGTAACTGCTATGGAAAGGCATAATAATGTATGACATATCATGTCCTCCATCAAATAGGTCCTTCATGATGTATGGTGTTCTATGTTGGACTATTCATGATTTCCTAGGACTTGGTGTCTATTCTGGTAAGATAAAATATTTACGTATATGTACTCATAATTTATTTTCATCCCAACTTTCATACTCACTTTTATACTATTATTTTGATGCTATTAACATTACTTATTGAATTGCAGGGCTTCAAACAAAGGGGATATTTTCATGTCCAAGATGTGCATATCAATTTCAAGGGAGATATTCTATAGATCTACATAAATTTGTTTACACAAACAATAGGGTTTTCTACCATCATAATATAAGTTTAGAACTCGTCTGAAGAATCAATTTTATGGAAAATTTGAAAATAGAGGCCCTCCCATGATTATGGGTCCAGGTGACTGGCTTAAGAAGTATGAATATGTTGAATTGAAATCTTGGGAGGATTTTGTTTACCAGCTTGATTCAATTGAAGAACCATAACAAGTTGTATTTAATATGCCAAAAGTAATGAAAAGGAAATCCATATTTGATCAGGGGATCAAATTTTGCTCAAAAATTCAAAGTGCTCGGAATCACTTCAAACCGGATGAGAGTGTAGACCTCGTCGTTGCAAACCCAACGCAACTCATTTCGTCTCAAATGGACGTTGGGAGCGAGAGATATCACAATCTATTCGGAATGTCAAACAGGCAAAAAAAAGGACCCTGACTGTATAGTTCGTATAGTCCGTACAGGCTAACGTGGTAGAGACCGTACAGGCTAACGTGGTAGGGCCGTACGATCGTACGCTGATGTGGCATGTGGTGACGTGGAATTTGTTGATTGGAAGATGTGGTCTAATGGTGTTTCGACATGTGTCAGCATGTGGTTGGTGGTTTGGTGCCACGTGGCCCAGTCACGGGCTGTCATGTGGCACCGTTATATTGTTTTTTTGATCAAAATATATTGGAGTCCATGGGGTTCGACCCCCAGACCTCCCCACCATATAGAGCCTTCACAAAGTCCGCCCGACCAATGGACCACCATTTACGCCTTGTTATATATATGCCTTGATATATATTTAAGTTTACTCTATGTTGCATTTGGCGGGGGGTCGGGCCGGGGCTTAGCCCTGGCCCATGGTCATGTTGTTATTACATGTGGCCACTATACATGTGAATGCGTGTAAATATAATGGAGCCCAGTCACATTACATTTTAAACCATATGACTATTATGTAAGCGCGAGTTTTTACATTGTGGTTCCAACGGTTGGCACGGTTTTGAATGCACCCGATGCTTGGCGCTTGACCATTGGCTCTTTAAGCAATAGCCTTTTTTTCTTATAGAGCATGGTCATATCGTGACCCTCATATGCCCAGGTGCTAGGCGGTTAGGGGATGGCGCACCCATAACCGTCCTACAGTTTGCATGGTTGGTGCGGTTGTGCCCGGTGCTGGGTTTTCACGCTTTAAATTGCGTGTGTGCTAGGTTCATGAAACAAGGGGTGCGTTTTGTAGATGCAGAGACAACAAGCTTGAAGGAGGGACTTCCAAGAAGCATAACTTCTTCGTTTTTTGGCCGATTGAGGTGTCGAAAAAGCCCAGCTAGGGGTTTTTGGATGCTCTGAAGCCATTGGAGCAGTCTTTTGGTCGATTTGAGCATTGTAAGGCATGATTTTGAGCACTTTGAGCAATTAATAATAATGATCCATTGGAAGCTGGACCAGGAGATGTAGCCCAAGAGAGGGGTGAACTCCTTTATCAATTGTTGTGTTTATGTGCTTATGTTCATTGATTATTTTGCTGTTTATTTGTATCTTGCATGAGTAATACTTTAATTAATGTGTTGCAAAGTTGATCCATTTGATTTTAACACATAAAATTTACTTGCAAATAATTTCAAGATTTCAAGTCTTCTTCATTTTTAGATCAATATTTTATGAGCTCCCTTAATGGAAGGATCTATTAATATCTCACCTATTAGATCCTATGAACATCTTCAAAAATGTCCCATATTATATATTTTGACATATATCATGCAAAGAGAAGGACACCTTGTCTTCAAGGAGAGATATTTCTCTTTTGCATACAAAAATTGATAGAAGACATTTGTGACCAAACAAGGAAAATGAAACATATGCAGAAGTTCCATGGATTTTGAAAAAAAAAAAAAAGAGGTTGACCAACTAAAAAATGTCATTTGTTCAATAAGGACACCTACTGGCTATGGGTCATCATTGGGTAAAGATTTTTCAGTTCATGGACATATCACAGGATTTAAAACACATGATTTTCATAATTTTATGAACGTATTTTATATCATCATTTAAGTTTTATTGGTAACATTGATTAAGTACTAAATATATTTTGATATTATGTTGTGTGAGAAAAATTACTAATGACCTTTGATAAATGTGTTTGATAGCATATCATACCATTGGAAATTAGGGGGGATTCATGTCTTACCGTTGACTTAAGGAATGCCATAAGTCGGTTGTCATCATTTACAAGGTATGTGGTATGAAATGTTCATGTGTGAGAGACATAGAGATATTATATTCCATTTTAATTTTTCACTAAAGTTTCATACTAATTTACTATTCTTATATTAGGTGAGTGACCTCCAAGGAGATCCACGAATGTGAAGTACCAAAATGGAAGAAGGAAATTGCAGAAATTGTATGTGTATTTGAGAAGGAGCTCCCTACAAGTTTCATGGACCTACAAGTCCATTTACTTATACACCTAGTCGATGACATTGAATTGGTGGGTGTCATATCAATGAGGTGGATTATTTTCTTTGAGAGGTATATGAAAAATCTAAAAGGATATGTCCGACAAAAGGCACATCCAGAGGGTTGTATGTCTAAAGGGTGTGTATTGAATGAATCATTTTTCTTCCTATGTGAATTTCTTGGTAAGGATTTTGAAGATGGGCCACACTTATTAGATGAAGAATGAGTATCAGATATTAATGATGGTGAAAAAACACAATCTAATGGTGTTCAAGTAGAAATTAGTAAGTAAATTCATGATCATTGTGGTTGATTTTCTTGCAATCATTAATTTTCTCTGTAATTTATTTCTCAAATTAATAGCATAACATTTGGAGTTTGAAATAAACATGTTGACATGTAATAGGTGTAGACAAAAGTGTTATACTCGACAAGTTCATTTTGTACCACATGGAATTTATGAACAAATGGATTGATTTGTATGATAAAAAGAGATGAGAAGTGTTAGAAGAAAGGAGACAATTTAAGATATCCAACCCAAGGAATACTCCACTTCCCAATATTATGCTTGGGGAATGGGGAAAACATTGCACACTAGAATGGGTTATTGAACAAATTCAAAATCAAATAGAATATTCAGTTATAGATTCAAACATAATAGAAGATGAAATCAACATGTGTAGAGGATGTGAAAGAAAGGTACAGTTGAAATTTTACAAAATGTTGTTTCTTTACAGTTTTGACACTATTAACTATTTTAATATTTGTCATTATATTTATTTTCACTCAAACAAATGGTCTTTCATAGGTGAGGAAATATCCTGCAATGTGTATGTAACACCTTTGTTTCCCCCAGCTTGTAATTAATCATAAAATAGGATTTACCATGCTAAGGCATGTGGATAGTGTAAATGTATTATTGTTTGAGTTTTCAATAATTGAATGTGGGGGTGAAGCCTTGAAAGTAATGGCCATGATATCACCAGAGGAAAGAATGTGAAAACTATAAGGGAGGGTCATTATATCAAATAACCCCAAATTCCCTTGATGAGGATAATAAACCTCCTTCAGATTCCAAGGAGAGAAATCAGTTAATGAAGAAAGGACCAGTGGTTGAATTATCAACCACTCCCATTAATGGAAGCATGGCCAAAATAACAGAATGTCAACTCAAAGTACCACTGGGTATGACAGGCCAAGATGATTGGATTTCCCTTCTCACAGAAGGAACTGGATGGATCGAGAACCATCCTTGAAGAAAGATATACAAATGGATAAGGAGAATGTGCAGAGCTCTCTAGTGGATAATGAAAAGAAGGTCACGAGCTTGATGCTGAGTGAGCATATGATAAACCTCACCAAGACCATAACAGAGAAGGAAATCTCTGAAAGTTTATAGAGAATAGAACCCGAGCAAAAGTTGAAAGATAGAAAGACTCCTTGAAAAATGCAAGAGTTCTCTAGTGATATCATCACTTGGCACAAGGGTGGCCAGAGTGCTAAGAATGAATGCCTATGAGCCTATGGTCGGGTAGAAGGACGAACATCCATAGTCAGTTAGTTGGATACCACCTGTAATAGATAAGTAATCGCATATCTTGTGTATTTAAGTGGTACTGTGAATTAAAGTTGGATATCCTATGCATGTTGCAAGGATAGATATGTTTGCTTAATGATTTACACTGCATCTCGTTTTGGTGTCTCCTTGATTGTATAACTAGGAAAGTAGGAAATTATATGGATGGAATATGTTTTATACTTGTAAATGATTGTGTTATGTGGGGGCTTAAGCTAGAGCCACGAACTGTGAGTTCGTCGACCTTGGGCATAGTTTCATGTATGCATTTCGACCCTACTAGTCATTCTGAGTCCCTTGGAGGATGGAGTCTTTTAAAGCTCAGGAGAGATAGTGAACTTATGCACAAGATCTTTGCGAGGCAAACAAAGACCGAGAACCACTTAAGTTATAGATTTGATGAATGAATGTAAGGGGTGCATGGAAGGATTATTCCAAGTGTTACGTCCAAGAGAAAGAGCACAAATATATTAAGCCTTTCAGAGCTAACAAAGATCGAGAATATTAGTGAGATTGAAGTATCGAAAAGGAAGGCTCCTTTTTTCGGATGACGAGCGAATGAGAAAATATTCAGAAAGAAGCCAAGGTTTTTTGTGATCRTTGGATATGGAAAGGAGTGTGGGAGTTAACCCCTTGAGTCCTCTGGACTTTGCGATTTCAGTGAACTGTGAGTTCATTGTAAGGGAAGTAAAAATCCTCGAAGTCTCAAAGTTAATCTGGACCGTGGATCTCTAATCCGTCGAGATCCTTCTCGACCRTCYGATCTATCAGATTAGGAGTCTGTGCTTCGGGATATTTGCATGTTGGAGTGACCAAAACCTCGAAGGCCAAGTTACAGAGCACTTAGGAGACACTCACAAAGTTACCGAACACTCTGTAGCTCAATAAGGAGTGCTTGAGCGAAATTTTCTAGGAGGGAATAGACATCCCTTTGAGGAATAGAAGGGACAGAGACCTTCGATGTCTGAGAAGTTGAARCTCAAAAAAGATAGTGCTAAGAGGGCACAAGAGTAGGACTTATTCCTAGTCCTGAAGATCAAAAGAGATAATCTCTTTTCAGAAGTGAAGATAAGGTCCAAGAAATGAACTCGTAGGAGGAACAAAGGTCGAGGCCTTTGAATACTAAGAAAATCCTCTAAGTTAGAGGAAGTTGAAATTTCAGGAGGAGGAGCGACAACAGTCATTAGATCATTTGTGGAGAGGATCCTGGACCATTAGATTAGCGTCCAATGAACAAAGGAAGCACAGAGGAGAGGAACGGATCCCATCTGTTGGATATGAGCGCGAAGGACCAGTAACCATTGGATCCGGAAGTAAATGAAAGAGACTTAACCCTTATGTGCACAGGAGAATGGACTTGTCAAAGTCCTGAAGTCCTGAAGTAAATTGGGACCATCCATCATCAAGGAGGAAATATGGTGTAAGATCCAGAACTTTGTAGGATTGTGGACAAGGAGGAGGAAAAATAGACAAAGTAAATCCTGGTCGTTGATCGTCAGGGGACACGCGTCAACAGATCAGTAACTCCAAAGAAATCACTTCAAGAGTTTTATATTGAGACTTGAAACTCTCAAAGATCGAAGCGTCAAAGGGTCGAAGCATTGATGTGCTGAAGGGCCAAAGCACCGAAGTGTCGAAGGATCGAAGAGACAAAGAGACCTGGATCGTCAAATCTAGAGAACAGGTGGTGTGAATCTGTGGATTCTGGGTGAAGACCCAAAGTAAACGTCAACTGTCAGATCATACGAAGTAGATTTGAACCGTCGGATATAGAGGACAGGTAGCATGAATCTATGAATTTCGGGTGAAGACCTGAAGTAAATGTTGACCATCGGATTATCCAAAGTAAACCTCAAACGTCAGATTGCCAAAGTGAATCTGAGTCATCAGATCAACAACTTTGGGAAATCCATTTGAGAGTTTCTCAGTTGATATTTGAGATTCACGAAGTCTGAAGTCCCAAAAATCTGAAGTGAATCCCAATCATTTGATCATCTGAAGTAGATCTGAGCCATCAGATCACCTAAAGTAAATCTCAAGCGTTGGATCGCTAAGCTGAATCTAATCCGTTAGATATTGTTTATTCAGGAGGAGGCAAGGATTGAGAGTTGAGAATTATGAAGTCCAAACTTTCGAAAATCCTAAGTAAATCTCAGTCGTCCAATCATCCGAAGTGAATCTGAGTCATTGAATCGTCTGAAGTGAATATCAAGCGTCGGACCACCCGAAGTGGATATGAGTCATCAAATCTAAGGGAGATGTGGTGAAAATCTGAGAACTCTAGATAAAAATCCGAAGTAATTTGTATTCGTCCGATCTAAGGGAAACGTGGAGAAAATCTGTGGACTTCAGGTAGACACACAAAGTAATCCTCGATCATCAAATCAAGAGGACACGCGTCAGTGGATTATAGCCTTTGGATAAAATCCATTGGGAAAAAGGGTAAATTTTGAGATTTGAGATCTCAGAAGTCCGAAACCCGAAGGAGATCTCAATCGTTGATCGATAAGAGGGCCACAACACCGTTGATATAGTTGAAATCTCAAACACCTGAAGTAAAGGTAGGGCCATTGGTTAGGAGTAAAAGTGTCTGCAGATCATCAACTCAGAAGATTGAAGTATGGAAGAGAGCAGGGTATTAAGATTTGAAACTCCCAAAACCCTAAATCACGAAGGAGATATCATCCGTTGATTTTGCAAGAGGTCAGATCTGATCTGTAGGTCTGAGAGGGGCAAATATGAACCACCAGTTTTTGAAGTACCATCAAGATCAGGAGACTGACGGTCCCGTAGTATTGTGGGGATATGAGTTGCATGGACGTTAAAACGTTGAGGGTGGGCCGCAATTCAAACTGTGGATTTGAAAAGGGGACATGTGGAGGCTCGAGGAGAATTGCGGGTCAAAAGTCAGTTTGATTCAAACCTCCTTTGGACACGTTTGCAATTATGTGGTCTCGTAAGGTCATCACCCAAGGTCACATCAAGAGGGGGCTTATCCAAAAAAGGAACTAGTGCCCAAACTCTGAGATTTTATAGGTGCGAAGGGGAAAGTCGTGGGTACCATTAGAATTGCATCCAGAAGGGGTTTGTGTTTAATTACAGAGCGATACCATCAAGGTCTCAGAGAATCGTTTGGCTTCAAAATCGAAGATCCTTGACCGGGAGGTTGAACTGGTTCTGGAATTTCCAAATTAGAAACCATAAATGGAGAATCTGTCTTTTAAGAAAGGCGAAAATTTTTATGCCCCATCGTGGGTGTGTTACAATGGGCATATGGATGACATTATAGTGTAGAAATTGTACAAGTAAAGAGATGATCATTTGATTGTGGCATCATGGTTGATTTCAAGCAAGCTCAAAAGATAAGAATATTATTGAAGGGAATCTACAATATGTTGGGAAAATCTAAGAGATTATTGAGCTGGATTACCTCTCTTATAATTTTTTTGTTTTTAAGTGTAGATGGTATGAATCATTTGAGAGGACAGGAAGACATGATACCCATAGTGGATTTTTTTCTACATATTCTGTGAGGTTCCTACCAGAGGATAAGGAGCCTTATGTTCTACCAATTCATTATGAGCAGGTATTTCTTTAACTCAAATAAGAATCGTTGATGATCATTAATCTATTAATTAATAGTTAATTGCGATAATATATGTGTTTATTAATCAATAAAATTGTTATAACATATGTCTAATATATGTATGTCCCTCATGTGAAGGTATTTTTCTATGAAGATATTTTGGACCCGAAATGGATATTTGTCATACATTATGATCCAACATTAAGGCATGTATTTTGTTAGAACACTTGAAATTTTTGAACTATTATTCTTTTGGTTTTTGCCTCTTAGAAATAAAATTTCACCCAAAAAGAAAAAACTTAGGAAAATGTCTTTTGATTTAAATAAATCTTGGGTTATTATAGATCAATAAGGAACTTACAATGCCTCACGTTGATGAGTTGTACTAAGTTGATCAAATAGCTCATGTGATCTTCGAAACATAAAATCCACCCGAATTCTAAAAAGAAAGCTTTTAACGGTAACTTCATAACTTTGCGCTTGGGGAGTTTCAAGAAATCTGAACAACAAAAACCCTGAATCTACAAAGTCCCTAAGACATTGCCTCGTGAAAATTCCTAAAATGACTTACAGATGAGTCATAGGACACGTGTCTTCTAATCTTTTCTAGGGTTGACACGTGGCACTTGTTTTTAACATTTGTGTCAGATTATTCGCTTGATTTCAAGTGGCACGTGTCACTCCTCCCTTTTTGACACATCACTAAGAATGATGTCATTTCTTCCACGTCACTCTCGGATATTGTCCTTCTGGAGTTTAAACAAAGATTGATTTCACAAACCAATGAAGTATCAAAGCGCCAAAATATTGGAAATTACAAAAAAGTAAAAGTGTTTTAAAGAGTTAATAAAACATTTAATAACTTTAAATAATTATGATTAAGTATTAATTAATCAATCCACATTTTTGGGATTTTGGAGATTTCTCTTGTGTTACATCCAAAAATCCAGAATGTCGAACCGTCGAAGTACGAACAACACTTTTAAAACAAATGAACTCTCGGAGCTATGAAGCCCCGAAATACATATAACGGTTCAAACAACTACTCTGGGAATTCGGCCTTTGGAGGATTTCTATCATACTTCATTCAAAATCCCCGAATACGGATCTTCCAAAATACTTAAGTCTAATACAACATTTTAAAACATAATGAATTAAAACATAAAAGCGATTAATTAGAGATTAACTTCTCCGGGAATTCAGCCTTCGGGAAATTTCTTCTCTGTCACATTCAAAACCTTCGAACGTCGAACCGCCAAAGTATTAATGCCATTTATGATTGGCTAAAGTTAATGATTTGAATAAATATTTTGAATCGCCAAGTAATAAATTCCATTAGATGTTTAATAATTTCTTTTTTAGTAAATCGACACGAAGATTGCTAGACTTTATGAATAAAACATTTTGAATTTCAAGTCATTTTACCATTTGCAATTAGAAGATTTATTGTAGTATAGAGCTTACAAATTTCTCTTGTTAAAGGAAGGATAATTTCATTTCCCAGAGGATTATGGCGCCACGCAAATCTAAGAAGAAGCAAGATGCATCAGCTGATGATTCTAATCCAAACGTAGACGTTCTAGCAGACACCACTCCACAAATTACGGATACCATTAAGTCACGGAAGTAGGTTTATGATATATTAGAGCATGAAATTATTAACTATCCAGATGATTCTACCAAGGAAGACAACGAGTCCTTCTCATTCAAGCTCATATTGGTAGCACAGTCAGAATTGCACAAGATTGTTGCACGACCCAAGATTGTACCTACAATGATATGATAAGTTGGGCTCTAGAGCACGTCAACATTCAAAATAGAATCATTATCATCCATCTGAAGATCTTCGTCAGTTCTTTTCGACTGGAGAACGTACAAGTAATGTATAATATTTATTCTACACCTAAATATACATACAATGCAACATTTCTCCTGGATTTTGAGAGAAAATAATGCACTCAATACAGTATAAATGGCCATGATATAATCAAGTCCTGGTGGGGACATACAGATAAATTCAAAACCGTTGTTCATGGTATGTATTCCATGGCATCCTTATATGCTCATATATTATATATAGCCATGATGCTATGTCGTCTATTTGGGAAAAAGAACCCTGCTCATTTCACAGTTGAGTGGGTATCTATAATGAATGAAGTACTCGAGGGCTATACTTTCAATTGGGATAAAATTGTTGTTTTATAACCTAGCTAAGGAAATTGTTGATTATCAATCATTGAAATCAAAAGGAAAATATGCTCCTTTTTACATGTCTGCATATATCATGGATGTCATTTGCTTCATGACCCCATTCCCCCTGATGAACTGGATTTAGACCCTGGCTAGTTCTGAGCCAATACATTTCTACCACTCCAAACTATGGGAAGAAAATGCCAAATATTTATTTTATGAAATATGTCACAACGTAGTGGTACCTATTCATATAGCTATCTATGTCCACCTACCACCCAGGATTTCAGAGAATATTATGGGAAACCTAGGCACATTTGTAGATAGGTATATTGAGGAGAACTTCTCCTACATTAGACTGTTCTATTGTTTTGTTCCCCCTCATGACCTTCCACAATTTTTACCTGATGGGATGGTGTACAGAGAAGTGGCATAACAAATAGTAATAGAAGGAATCACTAAGGAATTGAAAGTGGCTCAGAAAAAGGTCTGGCCAACTTTTCCCATTCAAGTTGGTATGTTTACATTGTTATATTTTGATCATACCAAAGTCGAGGCTATAGCATTGGAAGATGTCAAATTATTTGACATCGAATTCAAAATACATGATCCACATTAGATAGTATAAAATAATTTGGCTCAATATAACATGAAAGGATACATCCATGAAGAGTCTCCTTATGACGATATTTTTAGGGGAGTTAGATCCTATGAAGAAGTTAAAAATAGATTCCAGACTCTGCCTCCTGACCAACATGTTGGTTTCCTCAGCTTCCAAAAGCATAGACTAAACAACTTGCCTAAGATATTACAAGGAGAGTCAAGGCACATGCCATCTTCGCAGGAAGCTAAATCCACAGAGTCTCATCCAAGTTTCTCGACAAAAAACAAAGATGAAGAAGTTTTGAAGAGTTCGGACGGGTTGTTTAAAGAAATAAAAACATTATTGCTAGGTCTAAATGATCAACAAATATTAGCTCAGTTTGAATATTTCATGAATCAGGTACAAGTTTTTCCTCATTCAACACCAGCTACTCATGTTGGCATCCCAAGCACAACAGGTCCAGAAAGCTCCACAACAATTATCTCTCAAATTCCCTCATTAACCCCTTTAGTGACCAGTTTTGGAACTCCTAGATAAGAGATTATTCATGTAAATTATCTTACTCCTATCTTGCCTGAAGAAATGTCTCCCTCAAGTTTCTTTTTTAACAAGAAATGAAAAGATATTATAAACAAAGAATCTCAGCAGAAAGATGGATTAGTTTCTAAAAGGAAGAGAATATTGTATGATGGAAAAGGCCAAGATGATCCTGATTTTGCCAAGGAGGTTGTAGATTCACTAGAGGATTTTTCCACTGCCAACCAATGTTTAGTGGATAATTTGACCAAACAACTGCAACAAAAATCTCTCTTGGTAGAACAATTGCAGAATGAAATACACAGCACAGAACAGATTGTCAGGAGCAGTATGAATCAAGACATAGAGGAAATCAGTATTAATTATCAGCAGCAGATGAAGCAGTTACGGGGGAAACTCAAGTTGATTTACCATAGTTCACATACCAACAAAGGCATGATCACTCAGTGAGATAGTTTGATAGAAAATTTGCAGGTCAAATTATCCCTAGTGGAAAATAAAACAATAGACGTCATTTCTTTCAAATCACAAGCACATGAAATCAACGAGAAGTTGGAAGTTGTCCAGTAGGAACTATACCAAAAGGTGGATATTATTCAGAAATGTTATCAAGCAATAAATATTTCTCTAAAAAATATTTATGTCAAATAAAAAGATGCATGTGTGGCTAGATCCAAGTTTCAGGAATTCATCATATGGAGGCAAAAATCCAATATCTCTGGTCTTGCCCCTTTCTCACGATATGAACAAGTAAAGGGTGAAATGGCCTTGAAATTTTGGGAGACAAATCTGGAAGAAAGAAAGAAACTTTCCAGAGATGCAAAGGAGGATTGTTTGGAGACATTATCTTCTGTAAATACAAATTGGTTGAATTTGAAGAAAATGATATCTCATAGGAATTGGGGCAGATTGAAATAGAAATGAATCAGCAAAACTCCAGAAAAAAATAAGGAAAATATTCAATCTGTCATCCAACATATGAACCGGATCGATTTTCTCAAGATTAATGCATTGTTGGTGAAGCCAAATTTATAGTATCAAATTACATCCCAGGAAGTGAAGAAGATCCAGAAGAAGTTGTCTCTAGTACAAAAGAAGATGTTTTCCTTTGAATTGAATGAGAAAATTGAACCTTCGAGATTTGTGATAGACTTGATGGACATGTGTACCCAGTTCAATGAACAGAAGAAAGTGAGTGCATTTTGGAGCAAATGAAGGAACATATAAGCGTCAACACATCAAATCAAAACTCAACAACATCTTCATTTTTTTATTTCATTCGGATTATATTATATCTTTAGAGAAGATATTGTGGAAAGTCCAACTACTTTTAGTTGAGACAATTTTGTATAAATATATAGATTTTAGATCTATTCATGGTTTCTTCTACCCTAATGTAAAAGAGAGAATTTTTTGAATATTAATACAACTGCAGTCAGAGATTCTAAGTTTCTTTTGATTTGAGTTATGTGATTACTCTATGTTTCCATCTCTTATGAGTTTCCTTCTGTAGTTCTTGAAGAGTGAATGATTATAATTTAGTAAAACATCTATTGTGATGATATTATATCAAAAGTTCATCCAGTTACATTTTTTCCTCTGTTATTACTATGAGTAAAAAAAAAGACATGTGAACTGTGTGAATTGCTGCATTCTTAATCTCCTTTCAAGGGTACATCTTCCATTTTTCTTCTACTGCAAATAAGGTGAGACTTATCTGTAATTGATACATTTCTTTTTTTAATAGTTTTTTCAATCATTTCTACATCATTTGAAATTAAAATTACGAGTCAAATAACGAGATACAGCCTCTGTATTATCTTATCACAAATTTCACTTAAATATTATTTCTGAGAAAACTAAAGGTATAAGAAAGCACTTAAAAAAAAATTCATTTGAAATATTTGATTCTTGACATTATTCTTTGAGCCTTAGAATCAATATCATGAACAACATCTTTTTGGCATCGCTGCCAGGGAACGGAGAAACGAAATCATTTTTTCCCTGGGAGAATGACAAAGTTAATTTTTGGTATTTGATGGTGAAAAAAGGATTGAATATGTAATAAGGCTCACTTTATATTTCACCTGATGACTCCATTGTAGGAAAACATGGCATTCGGTTGGAAAAATACCAGGAAAAACCCAGACGAAAAGAAGACTATGCCAATTTCAGATCCCAAAAATTTGTTGAAACCAAAGGGATATCTCATACAAACTTCTGCATTAGCAGGTAATATCTACCAACCTAGGGTTACACAATTTAATGTTAATATTCTCGCTGAAGAACTAAGTCTTAAAGAAAAACATAAACAAGTTCATTATGTAGAAGCATCATCAAGTAAATATGAAGTTAAATTAGAAACTTTTGAAGGAATTATTCCTAAAGTAAAATTTGAGATTATCCAGACCAACCCTATCTCATTGATAGATATTTTTACCAGTGAAAACAAAGAATCCATTTCAATACCTACTATCATTTGTATACAGATGATTCTTTCTCTTCCCAAAGTAAAATTTTATGTTTCCAAAAACCCTGAAGATTACTTTTTATACACAGATCCATCCCCTGTTGATTCTCCTATCTATACATCTAGTAAATATGAGAAATCAAGTTCAAGTTCTCTTTTTCCCCCTCATTTAGATCTTCTATCACCTTACGATCATCTTTCTAAAATTCATTCACACTGTCCTGAAGTAGTCAAAAGTTCAGTACATCAGTCTTTTGAAGTTTTTGATAATCTCATGTTTTGTCCTCGAGTTTCTTCTCCTAGAATGTAATGACCCTCCTCCTCGTTACGACAATGACTCTGATAACAGGAGGAATTTTTTTTTTTTGTGCGCGTGTGTTCAAA
>JASDQU010011956.1:8816-26775 GCA_032191745.1 Picea mariana
TCTGCTCCGTGGTGTTAAACAAAGGCTCTTGACAGAACGAGATTTCTTCTGCCATCATTCGAAAATTTTCTTGAAAAGTCATTTCGGAGTTTTGAGTGATGGGGGACATCAGATGAGAGAGAGGAGAAATTCCCAAAATCAGAGTCACGGGAATAATTGCCTAATACGGGGAAATTTTCTGAAGAGGGTTCATTGAGGGTTTCTAGGTCAGTGACAATATGTTTAAGATATCTTTCCCAATCGATCCCGGTCATATCCATGTGTCCATTTAATGGCAACCAAAGGTGAGCCCAGACTATACTAAATTATTTGTTTAAATTCTTGGACCAATCTCGACTAAGTAGCAATCCATAAGCTTTTGATATATATACTATAATGATGTCAATTACTTGAACAAATTTCGGGTGAGTTGCCATCCTGATCATGACATCTTTGAGCTTTCCCATAACTTTCACCTAGGTTCTGTCTAGTTGTATCACATGTTTATCACTTTTGAGAGGGACTGCATTTAGCTTCTTGCATATAGATAATGGCATAACATTAGAGGATGCCCCTGAGTCAACCAAACAATTGTGGAGGTTTTTGTTGAAAAATTCAAATGTCAAAAGGAACGGTGGGACAAAAGGATTTCCCTTCTTATCTTCAGAGAAAGCGTTCACAATTGGTTTATTTCTTAGATCTAAGAGAGCTAGATTTTCTCCTTGTTTAGTGCTTGTTGTAGGATTTTCTACTGATTTCAATGCTTGTAATAGAAATTCCTTTTGTTGAGGGATTCTACACATGTCCATGACCGATATATTGGCCCTCAATTTTTTTAAATCTTCTACTATGTTGTAGTCTAGCTTGGGTGATTCTCGTGTATGGATATTTATAGGATTTCTTTGGGAGACAAAAGGTGATTTAGGGTGATCGGATGTTGGCTTTCCTCCCGAAGTTTGGGCCGCAGTAAGGTTGTTTGAGACAGGCTGACCCCTACTTCGTGTTTGCACAACTAAGACCTCTGCGAGTGGTTCTTGAACCTAAAATAGATCATCGGGAGGCATCAGTAGGTCAAAGCCCCATATAAGCATGGTTGTTTCTTTAGGTGGATCGACTTCTTCCTAATCAACAATATTCATAGTTGAGCCTCTTGATTGTTCGGTAAAGGAAACCTCGTCTAGAAACCAGTTGGCCATCAAATTCATGGCATGCACCCATTGTGGCCAGTCTCTTTCAGAGTGTTTCTCTTGGTGATAGGTATAGAAAGATTCAGATGCTGCATTTCCCAGATCGATGTTTAAGTTGGTTGGGCGAGGTTCAATTGATTTGAATGATGGATTTCTTTTAAAAAATGGTTTATAGGGCCTTTGTCCATGGTTTCCTTCCCATGCACTTATTTTCATGTCTATGATTTCGTTTGATGACTTCTTTACCATGCGTTGTAGGTCTTCTATGTCTCCACTTTCTTTTTCAGGACCTTGTTTTGTTTGTTTTCCTGGGGGTCTGGTCAACAAGAGTCCCCTCCTGGGAGGAGGTTGAAATTCCTTTTTAACTAATGAGACATGGCCTTCTTTACATCCCTTCATTTGGAATTCTATCATGTTAGCTTCCTCAAAATTCTCAGCTAGGGTTGTTTTAGCAGCCCTCTTCACAAACATGGGAATGGAACATGGGAGAGCATTGGCGTATACTTCGATTTTCAACTTCTGGGTGGGTTTAGCTTCGTGTTGAAATTTGTTTAGGATAATGGTGAAACATTGATTAAAGTATTTAACCTTCTACTTTTAACCCATGGTGGTGGTGAACAACTTAGCCATCAAAGCTCCTGTAGTAGTTTCTTCCACAAATTTATCTAGAAAACCCTTTTGAAACTTTGTCCAACCAGTTATGTACCCCACAGGTAAGTTAAAATACCACGTGGAGGCCGAATTCTCAAAAGTATAGGGGAAAATCCTGCATACTAAGTCTTCATGTTGGACATTCATCAGCCTAATATCTAGTATAAACTTTTTGATATGGTCTTCAGGCAATCCTGAGGTTTCAGGGTCAAATTTAGGGGGTAACTTTTCTGGATATCGGGGAAGGTTATGTACTCGTCAAGGGATGGCTAGAGCATCTCTGTCCAACCAAGGTTGATTATTCTGAGGTGGTTTTCCCATTTCTTCATTATGATCATTGTTATCTTCCATGTCGTCTAACTCTGAAACTGAGCGTTCTGAGTTGAACCCTTCTTCATCAGAAAAATCGTCGAGCTCGGAGCAGTTACTGGTTGGTGTTTCGGGGATTAGATTAAGAGGATGTTCGATTTCAGGGAGGGAGAAATCTATCAAGTCTTCTTCTGTGTGAACAAAAACCTGGTCAAGAGTGTCGACCACTAGTTTTCTTACTTGTTTTCTTTGAGGAAGTAACGGAGCTAAGGGTAGTGCTCTGATTTGTCAGGCATCATCTTTTGTTATTCTTATGAGCTGGTTCAACTCCTCATAGGGAAGAGCATAAGGCATTTAAGGGAATAGTTGTTCTTCCTCTTTTTGGGGTGATTTACTCGTTTCAGGAGTACTCAATGTGTGTGAGTTGTCTTGAGAATGAATAGCCATGCATGTGGGTTGTTTTGAATCTACGGGTTGTGTGAAATATTATATCAAAAATATTGCCAACCATTTATTATTCAGTCCCTCCTTCTAGTGCCAATTCTATTGAGGCGTCCTAAATCTCTTTAACTCAACAGTAGGAACCAAGCCCCCCATCAAGGCCTAATTAGACTATGCATCATTTGATAGTGGAATGGTTCTCCAGATCTTGGGATCCGACCAATTAATCCATGGGATTTACGTAGTGATTTACAGGATGTCTTCTTGCGAAAAATCCTCCTTCAGTTTGAACGTTCTCTTTTTTGTATTTTCTCTTATAGGTGGGACCAATACAAGATAAATGTCGGTATAAACCAGCTGGGTAACAAAGGGGAAATTCTTAACTATTGGGTAAGTTTGAGCTTTGGATAACCCTCATGCTTAGCATGAAAACAACGATTCTTACACCTTTTACAAGCCTAGTACTAAAACATCAACTTGCTGGTATTTCAATTATTGACTGAGATACAATTTATCAGAAGAGAACATTCATGCAATAAAATGATGGAAAGAAAAATAGTTTCTTTAGCTCTAATCACCAATCACACATTAACACAACGATATACTTTCCATCATTAGAGACGAGAACTATAAAAATATTGAATCGGATAAATTATCAACAGATTCAGAGGCTCTTACTCGTTACAGCATCCATTCATGAGATAAAGTCAAAAATAATTCTTCCTTAGATCCAATCACACACGCTTTTGAAGAAAATGTAAACTTGTCTCAAGTGCTAAACAATACTTCTCAATTAAGGTAGCTCTGAAATAGTTCTTCACAATTCCAAAAATGAGGGTCTTTGCAAAAACCATCCACCCAATCTAATAGGTCGATCCTCTTATTTATAACATATTATTAACTAAAAATAACTATCAAAAGTGCAAGATAAGTAAAACAAAACATCACCACATGACGCTTTCATCTCTCAGTCTTCTAAGAGTCCTAAAATGGTTTCACTTCAGTGCATGACTCTTCTCATACTCCGACCATTTGATGAAGAGTTCCTCACCTGTGTTGGCATACAGGAATTTGTGTTGGTCCGTCGGGGCCGAAAGGATCTCCTTTATCTCCACTGCCTATGTCTGATTCTTGTATCCTTTAGCACTTAACTATTGTAACATTGTCTGACCCTTGATCGAGTGCTCCATGAACTATTGCACCTGACCTGGTTCCATGTTCGCCACCTTTTCTAGCTCCGTAGTCCACGATGAGTCTTGTTCTACATGTAGTTTGACTATGTCATGCAAGTCGACAAAGTCCTCGGGTGTGTCGAATTTTGGGAGACCGATGTCTCTCTTTACTCGATTGATCTTGGTCCAGCTCCTTTCGAAATCGACCTATTTATATTGGAACTCATGATGTGGTTGTTGGGCCATTTTCACCCAGTATTTGGCTGACTTCCTTATGCGGTTGATGTTGTTGTCACTTAGCACCCGAATACCGTGCTCTTTGGCGTCTCAACCCTTTTGAACTGCATTGATGTAATCAATTATTTCCACCGCTTGGTGAGATTTCTCATACCATCTTTCCATGTCCTTGCACATTGCCAGTGCCATAAGGGTGTCTTCTTGGAAATCGGCTATCCCTACATTAAAAAGTTTCCGCTCATTCGTGAATTTACTGTAGGCATCTTGGAATTCGCTTCTCAAGAACATCGTGGCCTACGTGGAGTCCTGATAATATTTCACCAAATGGCGCATATGCTCTAACTCTTTCAGCGCAGTGGCTAGATCCTCTTCATATTTCCTCACTCTATCTAAGGTCGCATATGTGATCGCCATCCCTGCGTCGATAAGCTCGGACGTCTTGGAATGCTCTGTGCTAATCAATTTCTCCTCTGTGGTGATGAGGATGGAGTTGTCCAGAGTAAGCCTCCTCTTCTTGTTGGTTCTCTTCATGATGAATTTCCTCTTTCATTCGTAGGTGATGGTTTGTATATCGGTGACCTCATCCATGGGTTCGGGGATTTGTTGCTCTCCCCAAGTAATCATGTTTCCCATGCTCCCAACTATGTATATCTATTCAAGACTCGGTTCATGAACTTCTTTTGTATGTCCTGAAAGTTCAGCCTCTGGTTGTTGCTCATCGAGAGGTAAAGTACTGGACAAAATTGATGAATCAGGGGCAGGCTCGATAATTACTTGATAATCGACTGTTGAGATGTCGATTTCCTGCTGTGGATTTTCTTCCCCTTTTCCACCCGATCCTAGCTCATCCCTCGAGCTATCCATTGGGATCCCCGGTGTGTCGAGTGGCTCATCATCCAAGGCATTTTCTACCTCATGCTCATTCTGCAGACTGCTCTAACTTGGAGCATTGGGACCTAGGGTAGATGCTTTCTCAGGTTTTGTTTCCTCTATGATCTTCACCATGAGGCCATCAATCGGTTGGTGTCATGTAGTTCATAGAAATTTACCACGAAGTCTGTGTTGAGTCACCCCTCTGCATCCCTGAGCTTGTAGTATTTATGGACCTCTATTGAGAGGAAAACTCTTACGCACCCGCCATTCTCATTGTTATTCAAACATTTATTCCCATCTGTGTGGTCGATGAGCTACTTCAGGACCTCTATGCAGAGAAAATGGGGGTTCTACTCATCACCATGTGTAAATATGACTGTCATATGTTGGGGAACACCTGGTCATCGAGCGCCCTTACGTCTGGGTCGTTGTGTGGGATATACTCTGGGTATTCTTCTATGTTGATCTTATTGAAGAGATCCCCCCATTGTGGGAGCGCCACCTTGGATCCGGTGTTTGCCTCTGTATCGCCAAAGGCCAGAAGCTGGATGAAAACTTTCTTTGTTGTTGTCTTGACGATAGGCTCTATCCTAGGGACGTACTCCAATTGCCTCGTGGTCCCTGGAGAAGAACCTTTTCCTGTCTTTGGTTCTTTTATCTTTGGTGCTCTTGGTGAGCGTCTAGTGGTTGGATTTCTTGGCGGCATTGTTCTTGCAACTTGAGAATATTTTAGAGACTATGTAAGACCCAAACAAACACATATAAATTATAACCAACGAATTGACAGACTTGGATACATACCTCTAAAGCTGGTTAAACCTGGTTTCTGATAATCACGAGGTCAATGTAGTCTTCGAATTACTTGTTTTTCTCCTCCGGACACTCTGGAATTCTCTCGTGCACAGAATGAATTTGTTCACAATGGTTCAAGAGATTTTAAATAGGGAAGATCTTTCTGTGTCACATCAGCCATTAAATTCGGGTTATGAGTGAAATTTCAATAAATTTGTCGTTGAATCTTTATAACTTAAATTTATCATGGGTTGACGGTGGAGGCGCGAGTGGTGATGTGGTCTATCAGTGATTTCAAAAAAAAAAAATTAATTGGCGCACGAGGTAGCCACTAATGCGATATCGAGTATTAATTAACTCCTTAAATGTCCAAAATCCAACTGTATCTAATGTTGAAAATGTCTCGTCATATTGCCCTTTCAGTGGGTGGATCGGCGATTGGGATCATGCTATGAACATTTTCGTTGATATCCTCCTGCAAAAGCTCCAACACCGATCGATCTTACCGTACAGTGTCGATGCAGCAAATTTGACTTGGAGGTGTGACTAGGACCTAGGTAACCAAGAATGACTCGGAATAGAACTAGACCATACTACCTTCTTTCCTGGTAAAGACACGTGGCATTGGAGACCAGTGACTTAATTCACTCGTATTAGTCAGAGTTGGGACTTTCCTTAAGCTATTCGTCCTAAAACAAATCTTAGCTTGTCAATGCCGAAAAAGTGTCAAGGATCAGTGATCGACGATACACCTACCAAAGCGTTCTTGGATTATCCCCCCTCGAAAAAGTCTCGATGTCGAAAATGCATCGGGGATCGGGGATCGACGATCAGAAATAACTTTATCTTGGTCAAAATGTTTGGTGTGATCCCTCTGGGTTTTTCCCGAAGTCGATAAAGTGCGTCGAGTATCAACTATCGACGATTTTCTTTTCATTTTTCGTTAACATCTATCCTCCCCGTGTTTTATCGATGTCGAAGGGGGATCGACTATATCTCAAACCTTTATGCGAAAGATTTATCGCAAACTTAAAATTCCTTCTGTCGATGCCGACGAATATCATCTCTCGGCGACTATTGTTTTCCGAGTGGTTCCTACACTTTCTTGAATTCTTTCCAACGTTGAACCTGAGCGCGTTGGGTGCAATGTTTGGCTGTCGATTCTTAATTTAGGTGTTGAGGTCTTTTAGTCACGGGGTTTCACAAGTTCAAACAAACCTGGATAGGTGATGAGAGCCATGAAAATAAACAAAGACAAAACATTTCCCAAAATGAAATCGAGTCAGCGACTGCAGAATACCAAGTGGTACCCAAAAAGTGAGAAAAAATCGATAAGGATTTTAAGGGTGTGTTGAGTGCTCAAGAAATGGTGACTTACTAGGCGAAAGCAGAATATTTGTTCCTACCTCGGGCTCCGCTGATGCAAAATATGGTTAAGAACTCAACTGGTTTTTTTTCAAATCCTCTTTCATCCTTGCATTTAAAATTCCCTTGTTGGTGCATCCAAGCTTGCCTGTGGGGTTTCAACCTTTATTCCACCTTTGTTTCTTGTAATCTCGACCCACGCCCTCTTTGAAAAGAGTTGAGTAAATCATTCACTGACACCAGGACTTTTAATTATCATCATTTACTTGCTACAATGTTGCTCCACTGCTAGCAAGCATCCATAGCCCCGGCAGAGTCATCCCGACGTCACAGACCTTGCTCCGCTGCCAGCGAGCGTCCATAGCCCCAACGGAGTTATCTACATACCCTCTCCTACTTTTCACTCATTTGATATAATTGATTTTATTTTGGTAGAATTCCCTGACCGAGTGGGAGAGGACGTTTTTTATTTGCAAAATGAGATGGTTAAGGTGAATTTTTGCTAGCTCTATCTTGAGGTACATGTAGTCCTTTCTAGCTTTCCATCTTTCCCTTCAGGTTTTACCAGACCACCAGGCGGACAGTTCATCACTTTGCCAAGGTTGTTTATTTTCACAGGTTAGATACAGAACTCCTTTAAACCACCGCAATTCTCCTAGCGCTTATTGTGTTATATGTAAGCATGAGTCAGGAACAGAGTTTGTCGTATCGCATGAACTAAGTTCAACCAATGCCTTTATAAACAAAAACTTCAAAAGAAAAAAAGATATTATAACAAGCAAAAAAAAATGAAGAACTCTGCAATCAGTGTACCTAAAAACAAAATATCATGGAAATACACACACACTTTATTTTTTTTAATAGAAATATTGTTTTATGGCTTGGCCATTCACTAGGAGGGCGTTAGGTTCCCCCCTCGGATTTTGAAACCGATACATGTCTACCCAATTTTTCTCAGCTACCTGAAAAGGTCTGAGCCACAGATTATGAAACTTCGAATGTTTTCCCTTCAACTCATTTGCTTTGTCCCATTTTAGGACTAAATCTCATACTTCAAAATTCTTCTCTTCGGCCTTATGCTAATCAAACCACCTTTTAACTATTTGTTGATGAGTTGTGAACTTTTATTTGGTTTCTCCCTTTCTTCTTCCAGCATGAGGAGGGTATCGATCCTTTGTTTTATAACTGATGAGGGTTGTCCTCTAAAATCATGAGCAAGCTGAAGAGATGGAAGATATAGTACGTTCAGGAGAATGGCATCATGTATGTATATAAAAAAGTATGAGGGATTCCCTATAGCATCATTGGGTGTTACTCTATTGTCCCATAAGGCATTATGAAGTGAACTGTGTCAATTCCTCTGGTTGTCTGTAACTATTTTCTTTAATATCCTCACTAGGTTCTTATTGGTTAACTATGCCACTTCGTTCCCCTGTGGATAGTAGTTTGCAAAGTATCTGATTATAATTCCTTTGTCTAAAGCAAACTCTGTTAATAGGGTGGAAGAGAAGTAATCGGAATTATCAAAAACAAGGACGAAAGGCATACCGAACCTTGTAATCAATTGTTGTTCTATGAATTGGATCACCGCCTTTTCATTTACATGAATCAAAGGGATGGATTCTACCCATTTCATGAAATAGTCTATGGAAGTCAGTATGTGTCTATGTTGTTTTGAAGAAATCGGTGTAATTTCTCCTATGATATATAATCCCCATTGCTCGAATGGCCTGGAGACGGCCACAGGTTGGAGTGGGACAACTTCTCTCTTTTCCCTCCCCGCGCTCATTTGACAAGTTTTACAGTTCCTAGCATATGTGTGATAATCCCTGAACAGAGTAGGCCAATAATAGTTATCTCTCAGTATATTTTGAGTGGTGGTTTTCCCTACGAAGTGTCCACCTGCAGGTCCATCATGGAGCAATTTCATAACCTTGTCTGCATCTTCACATTCGAGACATCTTAAAATTACTCTATCATAATTAACGTGGAAGAGCACTGAATTTATGAGGCGATATTTTGTTGATTTTAACCTAAGATCTCTCCTTTCCCTGGGGTTTAGGTTTTATGGGCAAGTCCTATGATGCAGGAGATAAGTTAGTTTCTCATACCAAGACTCCTTCCCTGGGGAGACATATGAAGCTTCACCACACCATAATGCCAATTCATTCTCCAATCCGGGATCTTTATTTACTTGGTCCTGTTCTTCAACTGCCAATTTACATAATCCTTGACCCTTAAACATTTTGGAATGTTTTATATCTAGGTCAAATTCTTGGACCATTTCCATCCAGTTTCCTCTTCTTTCCCCCATCTCTTTTTGAGTGAATAAGGATTGGACTACGGGATGAGGCACAATGAATTTGGTATGGTTCTTTAGGATGTAAGATCTGAAGTGTTTCACTACCTTGTCAATTGCATAAGCCTACTTGTCTATAGAAGGGTAATTTAGTTCGGCCCCTTGGATATTAGTGCTCATAAATGAGATCGGGGCCTCATTGTTGTCATCATCCTTCTAAGTCAATACTGCAGCTAACGATTGGTTGGAGGCAAAAGTATAGAGGAATAAATATTTGCTAAAGTCAGGACTTTGAAACACTGGAGCTTGAGATATTGAAGCCTTAATATTGCTGAAAGCACCTTTTCGTGCATCATCCCATTTAAATTCAACATCTTTACGGATCATTTTTTGTAGGGGTTTGATAGTTTCAGCGAAATCGGGGGTGAAGTTTCTCACAAAATTGATTTTCCCAAAGAAGGATTGCATAGCCTTTTTGTTGTGGGGTAATGGGAGTTGGGCTATAGCTCTAATTCACTATGGGTCTATGTGAATTCTTGCTTGAGATATAATATGACCTAGTAGTTTACCTTCCTCGACACCAAAGATAGTTTTCTTAGGGTTTAAGGATATACTGTATTTCCTACACCTTTCAAAAATATGGGTTAAATGTTGGATGTGATCTTCTTTGTTCTTTGAATACATAGTCATGTCGTCCAAATAAACTACTACACTCTTGTTGATTATTCCTTGAAACACTACATCCATGGCCCTTTGAAAGGTTTCCCCTGCATTGATTAACCAAAGGGTATGCGTTTATAAGCAAAGGTTCCCCACTTGGTTCGGAAGGTAGTCTTCAACCAGTCTTCCTCTGAAACTAGAACTTGATTATATATTGAAAAACCGTCCAGCAGGGAAAAAACATCAGAACCAGACACAGTCTGCAAGAGTTGCTCCATCAGTGGGACCGGGTAGTTTTCCTTTTCTGATGCTCGATTGAGGTTTCTGAAATCTACACATAGGCGGATCTCCCCTGAATTTTTCCTCACAAGAACCAAATTTGTTACCCATGTAGAGTGTGTAACCTAGAAGATAATCTTAGCATCTAGTAAATTCTTTAACTCCTGCCACATGAGAGGCTCCAAGGATGGGTGGTACTTTCAAATATTTTGTTGGAAGGGTTTCACCCTGGGATTTAATGGGATTGTGTGTTGAATGATACGAGTATCATAAGTTTTCAGATATTGGTAGGACCATGCAAAACCATCTTGATATTGTCTGAAAATTTTTAGATAGGCCTTCCTTTCTTCTTTAGATATTTTCTTGTCGAGGTTTATATTCTTGGGGTTTTTCGGGGTTCCTAGATTTATAGTCTCGTACAAGGGACATGAACTCCTCTTCTTTGTTTATGTTGACCCTTTGAACTTTCCCTTAAGTCAAAAAGGTTTTATAAATTGGCTACTCCATTTGGTATCGTGTGAGACCTTGGTTTGTCAGTTGATTGCTCTGCTTCAGGTTTTTTTACATGAGGGTCGGGGTCTACTAATTTCTCCTGAAATACTTCATCGTCAATAGCCAGATATTTAAAATGATTCTGATTGGTTAAATTTTTTATGATTTGTTCATCTCCTTCAAATACCTTCCAATTGGAAATATTGTTGGGCACCGACGGTTTGTAGATTAGCTCCATAGTGAATCGAGAGGCTTCATAGTCTTCTAGAGGGGATAACCTTGAGGCAGCAGTGGCCATAGAATCAGCAAGAGTGTTCTATGTTCTGGGGATCACAGTAATTTTGAAGGCTTCAAAATGTTCTATTAGTCTGTGCACTTCATGTTGATAATTACTCAGGTGGGGAGAGTTTCAATGTATAGTGTTCCTTACTTGTCTAACGATGATTTTAGAATCTTCGAAAACCTTCAATTCTTTAATGTTTAATTCTATGGATTTATTTATCCCTTGTACTAGAGCTTCATACTCGGCGATGTTGTTTGTGCACTCAAATTCTAATCTGCGGGACATGAAATTTCGTTTACCTTTGGGATCAATGAGGATACAACACACTCATCATCTCTCTTGCGACTTAGACCCATCAAAGTACAAGGTCCAAACTTGTGAGCGAAAACCATCAGTTTCTTCTTTCCTACCACTTTCCTCCTTTCCTCCTATCTACTCCATGGTTTCGAACATAGGTTCTTGACAGAAAATGATTTCTTATGCCGCCGTTGGCAAATTTTCTTGAAAATTCATTTCGAATTTTTGAGTGAGGGGGACATTAGATGAGAGAGAGGAGAAATTCCTGAGATTGGAATCGCAAGAATAATTTCCTAATATGGGGAAATCTTCTGAAGAGGGTTCGTTGAGGGCTTCTAGGTCAGTGACAATATGTTTCAGATATATTTAACTGTCGATCTTGATCATATTCGTGTGTCACTTTATTAGCAACCAAAGGTGAGCCCAGTCTGTACTAAAGTATCCATTTAAATTCTTGGACCAATCTTGACTAAGTAGCAATCCATAATCTTCTGGGATATCTAATACAATCATGTCAATTACTTGAACAAATTTTGGGTGAGTCGCCATCTTGATCATGACATCTTTGAGCTCTCCGATAACTTTCACCTGGGTTCTGTCTAGTTGTATCACATGTTTATCACTTTTGAGAGGGACTTCATTTAGCTTTTTTCATATAGATAATGGCATAACATTATAATATGCCCCCGATTCAACCAAACAATTGTGGAGGTTTCTGTTGAAAACTTCAAATGTCAAAAGGAACGGTGGGACAAAATGCTTTCCCTTATTATCTTCAAAGCAAGCGCTCACAGATGGTTTATTTCTTAGATCTGAGAGGGTTGGATTTTCTCCTTGTTTTGTGCTTGTTGTAGGATTTTCTACTGACTTCAATGCTTGTAACAGAAAGTCCTTTTGTTGAGGGATTCTACACATGTCCATGACCGATATATTGGCCTTCAATTTTTTCAAATCTTCTACTATGTTGTAGTCTAGCTTGGGCGATTCTCGTGTATGGATATTTATAGGATTTCTTCAGAAGACAAAAGGTGCTTTAAGGTGATCGAATGTTGGCTTTCCTCCCAAAGTTTGGGCCGTAGTAAGGTCATTTGAGACAGGCTGAACCCTGCTTCGTGTTTGCATAACTAAGACCTCTGCGGGTGGTTCTTGAACCTCAAATAGATCATCAGGAGGCATTGGTAGGTCAAGGTCCCATATCAGCATGCTTGTTTCTTTTGGGGGATAAACTTCTTCCTGATCAGTAATATTCATAGTTGAGCCGCTCAATTGTTCAGTAAGCGAAACCTCGCCTAGAAACTGGTTGGCCATCAAATTCATGGGGAATCATGGCATGCATCCATTGTGGGAAGTCTCTTTCGGAGTGTTTATCTTGGTGATTTTTACAGAAATAGTCGGATGCTACATTTCCCATATCGATGTTTAAGTTGGATGGGGGGAGGTTCAATTGCTTTGAAATGTGGATTTATTTTAAAGAAGGGTTTATAGGGCCTCTGGCCTTGGTTTCATTCCCCTACACTTCTTTTCATGTCTATGATTTCGTTTGACAATTTCTTTACCATGCGTTGTAGGTCTTCTATGTCTCCACTTCCCTTTTCAGGACCTTGTTCTGTTTGTTTTCCTGGAGGTCTAGTCAATAGGAGTCCCCTCCTCGGAGGAGGTTGAACTTCCTTTTTAACGAATGAGACCTGGCCTTCTTTACATTCGTCCATTTGGAATTCTATTATTTTAGCTTCCTCAAAATTCTCATCTAGGGTTGTTTTGGAAACCCTCTTCACAAACATGGAAATGGAACCTGGGAGAGCATTGGTGTATACTTCGATTTGCAACTCTTGGGTGGGTTTAGCTTTGGGTTGAAATTTGTTTAGGATAGTGGTGAAACGTTGATTAAAGTCTTTAACCTTCTCCTTTGAACCCATGGTGGCGACGAACAACTCAGCCATCAAATCTCCTGTAGTAGTTTCTTCCGCAAATTTATCTAGAAAATCCATTTGAAACTTCGTCCAACTAGTTATGGACCCCAGAGGTAAGTTAAAATACCACGTGGAGGATGAATTCTCGGAAGTATAGGGAAAAATCCTGCATACTACGTCTTCATGTTGGACATTCATCAGCCTAATAGCTAGTATAAACTTTTTGTTATGGTCTTCAGGCAATCCTAAGGTTTCAGGGTCAAATTTAGGCAGTAACTTTTTTGGATGTTGGGGAAGGTTATGTACTCGTTGATTATTCTTAGGTGGGTTTCCCCTTTTTTCATTATGATCATTGTTATTTTCCATGTCGTCCGACTCCGAAACTGAGTGTTCTGAGTTGAACCCTTCTTCGTCAGAAAAATCGTCGAGTGAGGAGCAGTTACCGACTAGTGTTTTGAGGATTAGATTAAGAGGATGTTCAATTTCGGTGAGGGCGAAATCTATCAGGTCTTGTACCGTGTGAACGAAAACCTGGTCGAGGGTGTCGACCATTGGTCTTCTTACTTTTTTTCTTCGTGGAAGTAACAGAGATAAGGGTAGTGCTGTGATTTGTCAGGCATAAGCTCTTGTGATTCTTCTGAACTGGTTCATCTCCTAGTGGGGAAGAGCGTAAGGTATTTCAGGGAATAGTTGTTCCTCCTCTTGTTGGGGTGAGTTACTCATTTCAAGAGTGTTGAGTGTGTGTGGGATTTCTTGAGAATGACTATCCATGTATGTGGGTTGTTTTGAATCTACATGTTGTGTGAAATATTATATCAAAAATATTGTCATCCATTCATTCTTCAGGCCCTTCTTCTAGCGCCAATTCTATTGAGGGATCCTAAATCCATTTAACTCAACAGCATGAACCAAACCCACCACCAAATCCAAATCAGACTCTGCAGCATTTGATATTGGAATGGTTCTCCAGATCTTGCGATCCATCCAATTAATCAATGGGCTTTACGTAATGATTTACAGGATGTCTTCTTGCAAAAAATCCTCCTTCAGTTTCAACGTTCTCTTTTTTGTATTTTCTCTTATAGGTGGGACCAATACAAGATAAATTTTGGTATAAACCAGCTAGGTAACAAAGGGGAAATGATTGAATACTAGGGAAGGATGATCTTGGGATAACCCTTGTGCTCAGCATGCAGACAATGATTCTTACACATATGACAAGCCTAGTACTAATACATCAACTTGTTGGTATTTCAATTATTGACTGAGATACAATTTATCATAAGAGAACATTCATGCAATAAAATGATGGCAAGAAAAATAGTTTCCTTAGCTCTAATCACCAATCACACATTAACACAACGATTTACTTTCCATCATTAGAGATGAGAACTATAAAAATATTGAATCAGATAATTTATCAATAGATTCATAGGCTCTTACTCATTACAACATCCATTCATGAGATAATGTCGGAAATAATTCTTCCTTAGATCCAATCACACATGCTTTTGATGAAAACATAAACTTGTATCAGGTCCTAAACAGGACTTCTCAATTAAGGTAGCTCCGAAATAGTTCTTCACAATTACAAAAATGAGGGTATTTGCAAAAACCATCCACTCGGTCTAACAGGTCGATCCTCTTATTTATAACATATTACTAACTAAAAATAACTATCAAAAGTGAAAGCTAAGTAAAACAAAACATCGCCACATGGCACTTTAATCTCTCGGTCTTCTAAGAGTCATCAAATGGTTTCACTTGAGTTGATGACTCTTCTCATACTCCAACCATTTGACGAAGAGTTCATCGCATGTGTTGGCATACAGGAATCTATGTTGCTCCATCGGGGCCTAAAGGATCTCCTTTATCTCCACTGCATGTGCCTGATACTTGACTACTTTAGCACTTAACTATTGTAAAATTGTTTTAGCCTTGATCGGGAGCTCCATGAACTAATGAACCTAACCTGGTGCCATGTTTTCCACCATTGTTATCTCCGTAGTCCACAATGAGTTTTGTTCTGCATGTAGTTTAACTATGTCATGCAATTCAACAAAGTCCTTAGGTGTGTCGAATTGTGGGAAACCGATGTCTCTCATCACCCAATTGATCTTGGTCCAACTCCTTTTGCAATCGGACCATTTATCTTGGATCTTCTAATGTGGTTCTTGGGCCATTTTCACCCAGTATTCGACTGACTTCCTTATGCGGTTGATGTTTTTGTCCCTTAGCACCCGAATACCATGCTCTTCGGTGTCTCGGCCCTTTTAAACCATGCTGATGTAATCAATTCTTTCCACCACTTGGTGATCTTTCTCATACCATATTTCCATGTCCTTGCACATTTCCAGTGCCATAAGGGTGTCTTTTTGGAAATCGGCTATCCCTGCAGTAAAAAGGTGCCACTCATTCGTGAGTTTACTGTAGGCATCCTGGAATTCACTTCTCAAGAACATCGTGGCCTGCGTGGAGTTCTAATAATATTTTGCCAAATGGCACAGATTCTCTAACTCTTTCAGCACAGCAACCAACTCCTCTTCATATTTCCTTGATCTATCCAAGGTGTCCTCTGTGATTTCCATCCATGTGCCGATAAGCTCAGACGTCTTGGCATGCTCCATGCTAATCAATTTCTCCTCTGTTGTGATGAGGATAGAGTTGTCCAAAGTAAGGCTCCTCTTCTTGGTGGTTCTTTTCATGATGTATTTCCTCTTTCGCTCGTAGGCGATGGATTGTATATCGGTGACCTTATCCATGGATTCATGGATTTTCTTCTCTCCCCAAGTAAGCGTGTTTTCCAGGCACCCTACTATGTATATTTGTTCAATATTGTGTTCCTGAACGTTTTCAGTATGTCTCGAAAGTTCAGCCTCTGGTTGTTGCTCATTGTGAGGTAAAGTACTGGCCAAAATTGATGAATCAGGGGCAGGCTCGGTACTTACTTGATAATCGGTTATTGAGATGTTGATTTCCTACTATGGAATTTCTTCCCCTTGTCCACCCAATCCTAGATCATCCATCAAGTTTTCCATTGGGATCCACGGTGTGTTGAGTGGCTCATCATCCAAGGCACTTTCTACCTCTTGGTTGTTCTGTGGACTACTCTGAATTGGAGCATCGGGACCCACGCTGGATGCTTTCTCAGGTTCTCTTTCCTCTATGATCTTCACCATGAGGCCATCAATCGGCTGGTGTCAAGTAGTTCATAGAAATTCACCACAAAGTTCATGTTGAGCCACTCCACCGAGTCCCTGAGGTTGTAGTATTTATGGACCTCTATCCGGAGGAAAACTTCGACGCAGCCGCCATTCTCATTGTTAATCAAACATTTATGCCCACTCGTGTGGTCGATGAGCCACTTCAGGACCTCTATGCATGGGAAAACATGGGTTCTGCTTGCCACCATGTGTAGATATGACCATCGGATGTTGGGGAACACCTGGTCATCAAGCACCCTTACGTCTAGGTCGTTGTGTGGGATATACTTTGGGTATTCTTCTCTGTTGATCATGTTGAAGAGACCACCCCACTATGGGAGCAACACCTTGGATCCGGTGCTTGCCTCTGTATCACCAAAGGCCGGAGGCTGAATGAAAACTTTCTTTCTTGTTGTCTTGATGACAAGCTCTTGACTAGGTACGTACTCCAATTGCCTCACGGTCCCTAGAGAAGAACATTTGCTTATCTTTGGTTCTTTTATCTTTAGTTCTCTCGGTGAGCGTCTAATGGTTGGCTTTCTCAGCGGCATTGTTCCTGCAACTTGAGCAGAGTTTAGAGACTATGTAAAACCCAGATGAACACATATAAATTATAACCAGCGAATTGACAGACTTGGATACATACCTTTAAAGCTCGTTAAACCTGGTTTCTGATAATCGCGGGGGTCAATGCAGTCTTTGAATAGCTCGTTTTTCTCCTCTAGACGCTCTTGAGTTCTCTGGTGTGTAGAATGAATTTGTTCACAATGGTTCAAGAGATTTTAAACAGGGAAGATCTTACTGTGTTGCATCAACCATTAAATTTGGGTTATGAGTGAAATTTCAATAAATCTATCGTTGAATATTTAGAACTTAAATTTATTGTGGGTTGATGACGGAGGCACGGGTGGTGATGTGGTCTATTGACAATTTCAAAATTTTTGTTTTAATTGGCGCATGAGGTAGCCACTAATGTGGGATTGGGCATTAATTAACTCCTTAAATGTCCAAAATCTGATCGTATCTAATGTTGAAAATGTCTTGTCATTTCACCCTTTCAATGGGTGGATCATGGATTGGGATCATGCTATTAAAATTTTCGTTGATATCCTCATGCAAAATTTGATCTGATGTCGATCTATCTTACCGTACAGTGTTGACACGACAAAGCTGACTGGTAGGTGTGACTAGGACCTAGGTAACCAAGAATGACTCAGGATAGAACTAGACCATACAACCTTCTTACCTGGTAAAGAAACATGGCCTTGGAGACCAGTGATGATCCAGGTGGATATCGGTGGCCACCCACCTTCTCCAACTGGCCTAAAACATGTTTCTGGCAATTTTGGTAATTTACTATTTTTAGCAGTTTTAACTTCCGGGGCCATTTTGAGGCCCTAAACGATGTTTTTTGGGAAAACGGTGGAGCAACATGGATCGTAGATCGATGTTGCTCCAATCAAAAGTTTTAGTTCTCAGATAGATCTTTCCAACGAGCTATCATACGCCTAAAACGGAGATCGTATGCAA
>JASDQU010011956.1:26875-42879 GCA_032191745.1 Picea mariana
CCCCCCTCAAAAAAGTCTTGATGCTGAAAACGCATCAGGGATCGACGATCAGGAATAACATTATCGTGGTTAAAATGTTTGTTGTGATCCCTCTGGGTTTTCCCCGACGTCGATAAAGTGCATCGGGCATCGGCTATCGAAGATTTTGTTTTCATTATTCATTAACGTTTGTCCTCCCCGTGTTTTACCGATGCTGAAGGGGGATTGGCTATCTCTTGAACCTTTATGTGAAAGACTTAACACAAACTAAAACTTCCTTTTGTCGATGTCGATGAAGATAGGCTCTCGGCGACTGTTGTTTTCCAAGTGGTTCCTATACTTTCTTGAATTCTTTCCAACGTTGAACCTGAGCACATTGGTTGCAGTGTTTGGTTGACGATTCTTAATTTAGGTGTTGAGGTCTTTTAGTCATGGGGTTTCACAAGTTCAAACAAACCTGGATAGGTGATGAGAGCCATGAAAATAAAAAAAGACAAAACATTTCCCAAAATGAAATCGACTCAAACAGTGTAGAAGACCAAGTAGTACCCAAAAAGTGAGAAAAAATTGATAAGGCTTTTTAGGGTGTGTTGAGTGCTCAACGCGGTGACAAAATGTTTTTAAGTCCTGTAGAATTGGATTATCAAGCTATTCAATCATCAACTCCTTCTCCTCATTCTCTCTTAGATGTGTCTGTGGATACATTTCACGTAGTTTGTCAGACTGATGAGATGATCATGACAATCATGTCTATGGAAGATACCCCATGGAACGATGGGCATCATCATTATATTCTCTTCCTGGAACCCGAAACCATAGACAGTTACCAACGTATTTCGAATATGTCTATTGTTGTTACTATTTACCCTGTTCCAAAACCAATACACGATGTTTTGTATGAAGAGAACTTGGGTAACATTTCACCCACAATTCCTCTAGATGTTTTGATTAAACTCGGAGTCGTGGAAAATGTTCACATCGGTGCCTCATGTTCTGCTGATGAGATCCGGATTTACAAAGCTCTTTTCCAAGAATTCCATGACGTTTTTTCCTGGAGTTACGAAGAGATTCCTGGAATTGATCCAGATATTGTTGTACATGAGATTAAGACTTACCCAGACACTAAAATCGTTCGATAGAGACTTCGCCCAGTACATCGACGAAAAGTTGTTGCTATTAAACTTGGAGTTGAAAAAATTCTTAAAGCCAGTTTTGTCTATCCTATGGCTTTGACGGATTGGGTGTCTAATCCTTTTCCAGTTACGAAGAAACAAGGCACGATCCGTGTTTGTGTAGATTATAGGGATATCAACAAGGCTTGTCCCAAATACAATTATCCAACCCCTTTTGTTGACCAGATCGTTGACTATTGTGTTGGGAATGAAATATTCTCTTTGATGGATGGATTATTTTGATATAATCAAATCAATATTTTACCCACGGATCAACATAACACTGCTTTTATTTTCCCTTGGGGAACCTTCGCATACAGGAAACTAACTTTTGGTCTCAAGAATGGTTGTGTGACTTTTCAACGTGCTATGTATTATGATTTTCATGATATTAAGCACATTGTAAAACCTTACCTAGATGATTTACCGACGCATTTCGTGCATTGTCAAGATCACCCGACACATTTACGGGCCATTTTCCTACGTTTTCACTATTATTGCATACAATTGAATCCAAATAAATGTGTTTTTTGTGTGGAGTCCGGACAACTTCTTGGTTTTATCGTTTCTACACATGGGATTAGGGTGGACCCTCTAAAGGTTGAAGCTATTCTCAATTTGCCTCCTCCTTCTACATTATGCCAACTCCAAAGTTTGCAAGGGAAGGCAAACTTTTTACATCAATTCATCCCCAACTATGTTGAATTAACGAAAGGTTTTACTCGACTTCTTAAAAAGGGTCATGATTTTGTATGGGACGACACTGCCAACAAATCCTTTGAAGCTTTGAAACTTGCCTTAACCCGTACACCACTCTTATTTCCACCCGATTATAGTCGATATTATTTCTTATACTTAGTTTCTTCGGACTCTACCATCGCTATGGTTCTAGTCCAAGAGGATGATTCACATGGTGAACATGTTATCTACCATTTGAGTCGGAGTCTCACGACCACCGAAACCAAATATTTGCATGTGGAGAAATTGGCCTTGGAAGTTGTTCAAGTTGTTCGAATTTTTCGTCATTATATCTTATTGCGCATAACCATAGCCATTTATGATTGCAACCCTATGCAATACATTCTTACTCGACAATTGTTAGGGGGGAAATACTCCAAATGGATAGTGATTCTTCAGGAGTTTGATTTGGAATTTGAGCATGCCAAATCAAAGAAATATTTGTTTTTTGTCGAGTTGATATGTGACCTTTCCTCTACTGAGATAGAAACTATGGAAGAGGATTCCTTTCCTGATGAGTCTCTCTTTCTGACCAGTTCTGATGACATATGGTATGGAGACATTATCATTTATCTCCAAACCCTTCTGACCTAATCTTTATAGTGTGGATCATCATCGTATTTGGTATCAAGCCCATCAATGCATTATCCTTGGTGATACCCTTTACCATCTTCGTATTGAATATTCCATATTTCAACGATGTCTAACCTATGATGAAGCTGAGAAATCCTTGAATGATTTAAATTCTAGAGCATGTGGCGGTCATATGTCTGGGTATGCCACTGCCCAAAATATCTTATGAGTTGGTTACTTATGGCCTTCGTTGTTTAAGGATTGCATTACTTCCATCCAGAAATGCCACACTTGTCAAACATATAACAATAAGTTTTGATCTCACCCTGCTCCTCTTTACCGTGTAGTTTCCGTTGGTCCATTCGCTAAATGGGGCATTGACTTCATGAGACGTAACCCTCAATCGACCAGGGGGCATGGATACAATATCATAGCCGTGGATTATTTCACTAAATGGGTTGAGGCGATGCCTACATTTGATAACACCGAAAAAACTGCAACGTTGTTCATATTCAATCATATCTTTATTAGATTTGGTGTCCCTCAATCCATCTTCACAGACCATGGTAGTCATTTTCGTAATTACATGATGTCTTAACTTATCAAGTAGTTGGGTCTTCGACATGAAAACTCAATGCCTTACTATGTCATGCAAGTCGACAAAGTCCTCGGGTGTGTCGAATTCTGGGAGACCGATGTCTCTCATCGCCTGTTTGATCTTGGTCCATCTCCTTTCGCAATCAGCCCATTTCTCTTGGATCTCCTGATGTGGTTCTTGGACCATTTTCACCTAGTATTCGGTTGACTTCCTTATGCGGATGTTGTTGTCCCTTAGCACCCAAATACCGTGCTCTTCGGTGTATCGGCCCTTTTGAACCGCGTTGATGTAATCAATTATTTCCACCGTTTGGTGAGATTTCTCATACCATCTTTCCATGTTCTTGCACGTTGCCAGGACCAATGGCCAGGTTGAAGAAATTAACAAGGTTCTTACGACTATGCTTCGTCGGACGATAGGAATTCACAAATCAAGATGGCACACGATGCTCTTCTTGGCATTATGGGCATATCGGACATCCGTTAAATATTCCATAGGGTTCACACCTTTCCAGTTAGTATATGGTATTGAAGTTATTATGTCTATTGATTGTAAAATCCCATCTTTGAAACTAGTTGTCGAACTTATCCCTAACACCTCAGTTGAAGAGGAATGTCTCTTGTATTTGATGCAAATAGACGAGACTCGTCGTGATTTTGCCTTAGTCATTGAAATTAAGAATAAGTGTGTCAAAGATCAATATGACAAGCATGTCAAACCATGTGTTTTTTTTTAGGGTGATTTGGTTCTTCTTTACGAATAGGATCATGACTTATTAGGGGTTGGTAAATTCAAGCCCCATGTGCCATGGCCCTTATATTGTGAAACGAGTGTTGGATAAAGGGGCTTATGAGATGGTATATTATGATGGAATTCCTTTGATTGAACCCAGAAATGGGCTTTACTTGAAGAAGTACTATGCTTAAACTATCTCTGCATGAGTGTTGTGTATTTTTAGTGTATCATACTCTAGTGTGATTTTTTCGTTTTTTGTTTCACCTTTTAGTTGCTTACCTTGCATTGTTCTTGGTTTTCATATGTCGGTGTATTCTCTACCCTATATCGGCTTTGTTGATGGTGTTAGTCATAGTACTCAAAACCTAGTGTCTGCTGCATGGAAAATCTATGCACCTACGGATGAGTTGATCAGTCTACACGGTGTTTTACTTGGTCGTGCAACTAATAATATCGTGCAATACAGTTCAATTATTGAATTATTAACTAACGCCATTTCATTTGGCATCCATAATCTTATTGTATGACTTGATTCACAGTTAGTATTGTTGCAATTGAGTAACGTTTATTCCATCTGAAGTCCTACTTTGTTACTGGTATACTTAAGAATTCGCCTCTTGGAAATACATTTTGATTATATTGAGTATCAACATGTTCCTAGATGTCTAAACACATTGACAGATGCATTGGATAATTATGTGTTAGACAAACATTTGAGACATTTATAAATCCAAACACACATTTTTTAAAAATACAAGTAAGCCGGTAAGAAATTTATATTAATACGATAAAAAATACAAAAAGTGTTTGTCCAAGGACAAAAATATCAAAATAGTGAAGCTCACGGCTTCATATACAAAAGCATCAAGGATGTTTCTCATTGTAACAAACAATTTCCCATGCCACTCTACGGAGCAGTCGACCAATAGATTTCGATACGTCAACTATATGGCGTTGGTAGCGACGAGGAAGTTCGTCCACTGTGATATCATGGATTTTCATGGTTATTCCCTCTAGTTTATGCTCGATCTCATTGAGATCCTCAAAAAAAACTCCTCGACTCGCCACAACACCTATCTCTCCTCACCTCTAAATGGGAGATGATCCCGAAGGACGATAAGGTGCCACATCTGCTTTATTGAGAGCACTTGATTAGTCTTGGATAAATGACAAAAAACATTTTATATAATTAAAATATCAAAAACATCATATAATGAAAATTTCCTTCTTACCAATGTCTCTCCATTGAGATCCCTCTGTAAGAGCTAAGTCAGGATCCCCACGGAAGTCTGTCCCAACATACGCATAGTCCTCCACCATGATTAGCTGATCTTTCGGCCACTGGAAGAAAGCTTCGTCATACTTGACAATAGGCACACCACCGTGACGAGCCATCAATTCCACCCATATTTTCATCTATGGATATTGTGGAGAGGGTATTCCCCACTCCACCTGTAGACATAAGATGAGAACCCTCTCCAAAAAGAAGGACACTAAAATGGATCCATAACCAAACTATTTCAACCGACCATTTCAACACTTTGTCAGTTGCTTTTTCATGTTCTTAAAGACACCCTCGCATCAATTGAAGACCCAGGGCTCCATACACTCTATGGCATATTGAAAGTGGATTTTCAAAGCCATGTAGGGAGCCGCACTCCCTTCCATCCTGGTGATAGTATATAGGATGGTTCTCAATGGTAAATATCAAACATCACTAATGGAAACTTTGCCACTATGCTTTTCTGTACCTGGCACGTAGTGGTGTGCAACATAGTAATCCATGGGTTCTCCCCCACCTCTGCTTCCCGAGAGTAATACCTGAGAGCCTCGATGAGATAACTCTGTCAGAAAGTAAATGTCATCTATATCCAAGGTGAGTGTATGCACACCCACATGAAAGGCTTATTCATTTACATCTCACATGTGGACTAGATACTCTAGGAATCTCAGTTGGGCTCTCATGCCCTGAATTTTGAATAATTTGAGTAACCCACACTCCTGGAGTGCCATGACTATGCCCAGGTCATTCCCGAAAAAATAGTATTCTTCCTCATTCTCTCGTTCCCTCCACTCGAGCATTTTGACTGAGTAAAACCTGCCAAGTAACATCAAAATATGATTAGAGTCATAAAAAATCAATTCTTGGAAGTTTTCCTAACTCATTTTTTCTTTTCAAAAATTAAGTTGTGGTCATCGTAGGGATTTGTTTTTACGCAGAGCGATGTCGTCGCACCCTGGCCTTGAGTTGCCTGTGGTGATTTGAGATCGTCGTAGTTCACGATACTGTGAGCCTGCGATGATCTCAAAGCGCAGGTACCTCCAAAAAATCGACCTAAACTCAAAATTAAACCAATAAAAATAAAATTTTAAACCATGAAAAGAGAAAGGGGCAAGAGATTACCTTTGTGAGGGAAGTGGTTTGTGAAATGGTCCACTAGGTGCTTCGGAATCGACGCTTGAAATTTGGAAGAAAAAGAGGGTTTTGGGCACTATTTGGGTGAAATTGCAAAATGAAATGGTAAATGGGTTGTTTTGACCTATTTTGTTACTTTTTACCATATTTAATTGCAAACTTAAATTATTTTTTATATTTTACCTATGCCCTAAAGTCTAACCAACTTTGCAAAGTGTTTTCTATTACAGATTGAAAAATCTAAGGACGAGATGGTTGACAGGAATCCACCAATTTTGGTTGTTTTTGTGTGTTTTTCTTATGTACATATGCTTTTGGGGTTTTTTAGGAAAAACTCTGAGCACAGTCTTAATTATTTCTCACGCTCATCAGACTAACTTACGAAAAAGGACATTATGGGGTTCTCTTTAAGTGATTTTCAGACTCTCTAAACATGAAAACCCCCTGATTTTTCTTTCTTTGGACTCGTAAAACAAACATCGAAAGGCCCATATGGGATCGAACCACTCCTTCTTAGGGTTCGTTAAACATACTCCAAGGGACTCGTCCAAAGGATAAGCTTACATTATAAGCATATGTTATCCTCCTCAAGCTTGCGTAAAAATAAAGAGGTACTCGTCATAAATAGTGGGGAAAAGTTGGGAAAGAAATTTGTATCTGTATCTATGTTAGTGGCAGTAAAGTCGCTCTTGAACATGACACCCCCCTTCATCACTGTATCTGGGTTGGGAAATCCATTTGTCTCTCGTTTTACCATCTACAAGTTCATATGTTGGGTCCTCCTTGAGTCAATGTGCCAAGACAATTGTCGTGTCATTCATATGTTCAAGAGAAGTCCAACCTAAACAAGTCATTTATCGAGTCAGTCATCTGCAATTATAAATTTTCTACCATGTCATCCTTCCATTAGTTAGTATCGAATCACTTCATACTCTCTTCTACTTCAAAACTGTTACATATTTTGTGTCATAGATGGGAGATACATTAAGGCCCTCCTATGATGAGTCTTTTCCTGTCGAATTCAACTCATTATCCAGGAACATGACTTAGAAATCACATTATTACCTTGGAGCCTGCATGCCTCAATGGCAGGTCTCTTCGCTTTCAACAGTGGGTTCACATCATTGGCCCCTAATTAGAAGATTCCATCAAGTGTTCGACTTCAACTCATTCATTCACAATCTTTGGATTGTACTAGAGTACCTTGGGATTCATTGACATCAATGGTGATTTCCCCCGCACTTGTTAACGATTTTCATTAATGACCGATATTCGAGTGGTTTCTACCATGTTCGACTTCGACACATGTAATAACATGGCTAGATTCATAATTAGAGACGACGGAAATGAAGACCATGGATCTCATCATGTTGATCCAGGTTGCGATGGAGTATTCATAAGTTTGTATTGCCACATACATCCACTATATATGTCTCGTGGCTATGTCCAAATTTGAATTCTTTAAGAGCATAGATCCACAGTGTATTTCTCATGGCTATGTTAAATCATGATGACATGGATCCACAATGTAAGTTTAGTGGCCATGAATCACTTGAAACTTATGATTAGAGTCACTTGTAGTCCGAGTATGGGAATGCCTACCGTAGAAGATGGTATATTATTATGCAGATGCTTGATTGTTTGCAGGTTCTCGACCGATGCGCTCCTTGTTTTTGACACACACATTCTACAAAGTATTTCAGTTTTTACAGGTTCCAACGTCATACTTTGGGGGGAATTCTGTTACACATTATTTTGGTCACCCCAGTGATCAACTGATGACATGTGCATAAATTGCTTCCATGTTCCCTAAAAACATTAAAAGAGACTTTCTCCATGAGAAAAGTGGTTTGCTTTTCCTTCCTCAAAAACTATGACAAGGAATATCGTCGCACCTTGATCTATGCTTGGGGTGCGACGATATTGATCGTCGGACGCTGCACAAAATATGGACTGCGATGTTGTCGTAGGCTGCCTGTGCATAGGGTGCGACGATGCTTAAACAAGGGAAAAGTCAAAATCCATGAATGTTCTAGAAGGGAATCCTCTAGAAGATGAGGTGGCCTCTGATCAGTTTGGATCTTACTCGCTTCTCTGATTTAGTGGGATCATCCTAATTTCCTCATCCATCCCTCTTTCACCCTATATAAAGAGGGATGTATTATGGAAAAGGCTAAGGTTTTCAAAGGCTTGCATATGCATGAAGAGTTCTGTTATAGATTATACTTGAGATAGATTTGCCTTACCTCTCTAAGTCAGATGGTGGATCTTCTTCATCAAAGGAATTGGAGAAAAGGTGTGTGTGTTGGAGAAAAGAGCCATTGAAAGGGACCTTGCAACATCAAGGCATGGGTTGTATTCTCCACTTTCCATTTTAATATAATGCAGCAATACATTTCTTCCCTATAAAGGTGTTTTAACTTTTATTGTATAACTCCTTAATCTTATACATAGAATTTGTTGGAATATATAAATCTTTGGTCTCTCTCTCTTTGTTGGTTTGTGCTTCTTAAACAGGTTCACCATCCCACAAATCCAAAGATGGAGCAACAAGGACGACACTAGCAAGGATCAAGCATCATTTAAAATGCATGTCACTTGTCCCTCCCCGAACTAGTTTATATGACAATGAAGTCTAAGGTGAAGTTTGTATTTTGTCTTGTTTTGTTCTAGCTTCATGTGGAAGTTATGGAGATTAGTTTGTGTCCACACTTACCGATTTTTTCGATAACAATAATCCAATACCCTAAAATAATGATTGCGCTGAAAGGCGCTTTCTACAGCTTAGTATGAGGGAGATGCGTAATTCCTAATTCCATGCTCAACATGGAGTTGACATGTGACATTTAAAAAAAATGTTTCAATGCAGACCATAAATAAAATATTTCAAAGTAAAAGAGGCGAGAGTAATTGAAAGTAAAAAAAATTGTATTCAGTTGATAGGTTCTTTTTACTTCCCAGTATGAGGGAGATGTGTAATTCCTTCAATGCTTAATATGGAGTTGACATGTGGCATTTAAAAACATATTAATAAGAAAACAAATGTTTCAGTCTGGGCCATAATCGATCTCCATATGGGCATTTCTAACAAACAAAAAAAAAAAAAAATGTCACTTGTCAACCCCCCTGTTGAGCACGAAAGGAATTATACATCTTCTTCATACTTGATTGTAGAAAATGTCTTTGGACATGATAACAATTTATTTACTTTCAATTGATACATATATAAAATGTCACGTGCAGGGCCAGCATTTCAACCATTGGCTAAGAAACCACAATCCAAGGGCATCTAAGCCGTCAAAATCACTCGAGGATCTCACTCAGGTTGGGCCGCACCAACCTGTAACATGGATATATTTTTGGGTGTCTCCTCCTGAATAAACAAATCGTAAGGGTATTGAACTCGGGTCACCTAGAAAATCAAACCCACACCTTAATGGGAGGAGCTAGCAAGAATTGACAACAAGTGGAATTTAAAAAAAAATACTAATAACAAAATAATATTTCAAAAACAATTATATATATATATATATAAGATGCTTCCCACCCCTACACACATATATATAAGATCAAAATAGGTGGGCATAGTCAGAGGGGAAAACCCTAGAAATGGAGGCTCGGCTTTGCGATGCCAAGAGATGGTGGTGGCGCTGGTAAGTTTTTTGTCATTTTTTGTATGGTCCCATTTTAGGTGGATGGTCCTTGTTGTTTGTTTTCATCTCAATCCGATGGATCAAAGTGGCCCCTTTTTATTTAGTTAAATCCTGGAGCCACGAGTGTTCCTTTGAGTCTCGTTAATGGAGGATGACATCAATTATTTTTCATTAATGAGGTTCCCACTATTATTCATGGTGATTTTCCATTGTAGAGATTTCAGCTTATGTCAGGTGTTGAAGATATTGGATCAGACAGATCCTCTTTAAAAAGTAGTTAATTTGTGTCATTTGGATGATACAGACCTGGATTTCGGTGCAGAGTACTTACGATCGGAGGATGTATTCGTATCAAATATTGATTTTGTAAGGATGCAACATTTAAAGAAGGCATATGACTTGGCATCCTTGGTACCATTGGATCCCCCTAATATATCATATCCCAAGCATCGTTTTTATGTATGAGGCCCCTTTCTCAATAAAGAAGACGATGGTTCAAAAAACAACTTCAATAGTTTCTTTCTAGTGGTATCTCGTCTAAGGAGACGGTGAAAGGTTTCCAAGGCTTGGATGTGAACCCATATTTGCATGTAGTGATTTCATCATGGAAGTATAAACTTTAAAGTCCCAGAGGAGAAGGATCTCTCACTCCATCGCCCACAAGCTAAAAAATCCGGGAGACAAAGAGAGGCAAGTGTTGGAAAGATCATAAAGAGCACAAGTGCATGGTGGTGGGTGATGACATGGGTATTGGAGATATCTCAAGGACGGTATAAAAGACTGTTGTGGGTCATTTATGTGGGAAATTTTTTTCCCCAACGATGATCAAAAAATGGTTGGAGGCTAATTGGCAGCCTGTGCTTGGATATATACCACTTTTTCACACACTTGCAAGAGAGTGGATTAGTTTTGAGTTCAACAAGCATGATGACATGATGGATATTTTTAGTTATTTGTAGGGTTGGGGTACCTCGGGTCTAATATTGAAAGAGTAGTCAATAATTTTTTATCCAGCCCGAGACGTGCTCTCACCTTCAAAAATCTGGGTGATTTTACAAAATCTCCCTATGGTTTTTGGGAGGGAAGAGATATTAAAATCTATAGCTAACAGTGTTGGCAGTTTTGTTGTGCTAAAACTGGGATGGGACTCCAAGGTAGACCGTTGGTGGGCATGGCTCCAAATTGAATTCGACATGCGTGATGGGTTGCATGATGAGATAGAGCTGGTATGGGGAAATTTCTTAGTTAACCAAAGGATCGACTACTGGTGAATTCCTTTCTGGTGTTTTGGTTGTCACACTATAGGAAATTTTCAAGCCCAATGTAGCAGAACTCCATCTAATTTTCCCCCTTTTTCTAAAGTATGGAAAAGGAAAAATGATTTGGCGTCCTCGAACTTGATCTCGGAGACGGTGGGTGATAAAGTGGAAAGTGTGGAGAAAAAACAACCTCGGTTCACTCTATCGGGTGGCAATGTGACAAAGTTAGCAACTCAAGGAGATCCAGGTAAGGATCATAGTCCCGCTTTACCTGTTTTGTCCAACAATGAGGTTACATTCTCCAAAAAGGTCCAAGCTTTGTTGGTTCCTTCATCCCCCTATTCACACTCTTATCTCAAGTCTCCCTCATCACATTTTCCGATTTCAGGCCTTCATTTTGGTGCTTTTTATCTTGGTTTAGTAATGGAAGTAGTGAAGAGTTCTCCCAATATCCTCAACATTCAAAAGTCTCCTCTGCATTTTCCCGCTTCCCCTTTTCTCCCTCTTTCCTCGATTCAATCCTATAACATCAAATCAAATTATTTGTTGTGATATAAAGTCAAGTTGGGAACTATGTGGGACGAAATCATAGGGCTAGCTCTAGATTTGGCTCATAGGGGGCATGCAAGTAGGAAATCTAGGATTTTTTTATCCCAGTCTCAGGTGGCCAAAGAGATTCGGTGTGGAAAACAATCAAAGATTATTGGGGCCCTTAGAGGAGGGAAGGCCCAACCCAAGGTTCCCAAATGAAAGTGCTTTTCTTTACTGCCTGATGGGTAGGGGCATCCCAAAATTGTTATCCCTCAAACACTTATGTTCAGTGGTTGTTCCTGAATTTATATTGATCCAAGAGACGATGTGTAGGGGTACAATAGTGGAGGAGATTTTGAGGCCATAGCTCAAAGGATGGAATTTTTTCATGAGTGATGATGAAGGCCTTTATGGTGGTCCCTTATCAACATGCAGCCCAATTTTAAAGGTTTTAAATGCAGAATTTCTACCCTCATGTATTGTGGTTCATATCTTGAAAAGTTAGCTCAGTGCATCGTTCAAAATATGCAATTTTTATAGGCCATATGTCAGCAGATGTCCCCTTTGGGAACACTTAAGTGATTCTAACTTCTAATGTTTTTAATTCTAGATATTTAATTCTCAGGGGGACCTAAACTTTACATTATCTTTGGCTGAAGTTTGGGGCCAAAACCCCCATCAAGACCCTTTAGAATCTTTATTCTCTTGTTGGCTAGAAAAGCACAATGTAGTTGATATGGATCCAAAGAAGATCTCTCACACTTGGACCAATGGGAGGAAAGGTGTGGGTTTGGTGGAAAAGCGTCTTGATTAGTTTTTTATATCTGAAAGTCTAATAGAAAATAGGTGGGTTATTTCTTCAAGGGTGGAAATTGGGGGGCTTTCTTATCATCTCCTGATTGTGCTTGAGCTCTCAAAAGCAGGTAGGACGAGACCCTTTCTGATGAAATCCAATCAGGATTGGTTAAAGAAGAATATTACATAAATATGATGATGGATGCCTGGGTCTCGTTGGATGAGGTGGCGGGTTTGACCTACATGCAACAAATGGCAGACAATTTAGGAAAAAATAAGAAAACATACAACTTTGTGGGCAAAAGAGTTTCGAAAAAATAAACGACATAGATTGCTTATGTCGAAGCTAAGAAATGAAACCTGATGTTAGAAAAAGAGGTTGGCTCACTATGGAAGAGGAAGAGGAAAATTTAAAGGAGCTAATGATAAAAAAACATGATCTTCTTAAGAAAGAGGAATCAAAATGGAGACAAAAAAGTGAAGCAGTTTGGATCCATGAGGGAGACAAAAATACTAATTTTTTTCATAAATTTGCTAGTTACCGCAGAGTTACCAATTCAATTTTTGAAAGAAATGATGGATATGGGATGAAGGTTTCAGGTCAGGAAAATATAGAATTCGGAGGTAAAAACGTTTTCCTTGATATGTTCAAAGAACCTACGGGATGTCCCATAGCTGAGATCTTGAAGTTAATTTCTTTTTTTTCCTTCTCACATATCCCTTGAAATGAATAACTCCATTTAGGAAGAGATCTTTTAGAAATCATTGTTTCATACCCTGTCATCATTCTAAATATGCAAAATCCCTGGGCTAGACAACTTAACTATTGAGTTTTTCTTGGGTTTGTACAATATGATAAGGGGTGATCTATTGAAGGTGGTGAATGAATCCAAAAAGATGGGAAGGATGTGGGGTTCATTTAACTCTACCTTTATTTCCCTTGTTTGAAGGCCCCTGCTCCTTATTCATTCAAATATTTATGACCTATCTCCTACTGCAATCACATTTACACACTCAATGCAAAGCTTATTGCAAATCGATTGAAACCGATTTTCAGTCGTTTCATTTCTGAAGAACAATATGGTTTCCTTTTCAATCATCAAATACATGACATTGTTTCTACTACGCAAGAAGTGCTTAAATCCATAACGGTGAAAAAATTTCGCTCTTTTGTCATAAAACTTGACCTCTTTAAAGCTTATGATAGAATAAGCTAGACTTTCATTAAACTAACACTGATCCAGTTGGGCATGAACCTTGAAATGGTTAACTAAATTATGGGATGTATCGACCCTCCCTCCTTCATTGTTCTAATCAATGGTGTCCCCTCCCCCTCGTTCTAGTCCTCAAGAGGACTCAAACAGGGTTTCCCTCTATCCCCTTTTTTGTTTCTACTGGTAGTTGAAGGCCTAAGTCAATTGATTAAAAAAGATCGAAGAGAAGGGAACCTAAAAGGAATCAGGACCTCCAACTTTGAAGTTATTTCTCATCTTCTCTTTATTGATGACATCATTTTTTCTGGCACGGGAGAAATCTCAGAGTTTGAAGCATTTAAAAATATCCTTGAGATTTTTTGTAGTGCTACAAGAATGCAAGTGAACAAGGAAAAATCCGTGGTAATTATCAACAATGTACAGGAGGAGGATGTAGTTTAGCTACAAGGATGTCTTCCTTTTTCTCAAAAATAGATTGATGAAGAATTTAAGTATCTGGGTTTCGTTCTGAAACCAAACGACTATTATTTTCGGGATTGTTTGTGGCTCTACACAAAAATTCAAAAAATAATTGCCTTATGGGCCCACCGATGGATTTCAAGGGGTGGGAGGTGGGTTCTACTCAATGTTGTTCTAAGTAGCATCCCTAATTACTGGGCAGTTGTAGAAAAAAATCCCAAAGGTATTCTTCATAAAATCTAAAAGTCGTGTTTTCACTTCTTATGGGTAGGTAATCTGGAGAAGAGACAGGTGCCTCGGATTAAATGGATAAAGCTGGAAATTCCAAAAGAACTCGGAGGGTGGGGTATAAAGAACTTGGTCTGGTTCTGTCAGGCTTTGGTAGCCAAAAGCATGTGGAGGCTAATTCACAATGACATGCTATGGGGCAGATTCATGTCCTCCAAGTACATACCTGGGACATCTTTCATAGAATGGATCATGACACCAATAAAGTCTTCTCAAAATGGATCGATTTGTTGGAAGGCCTAGGTGGATGTGTTCCCATTAATTGGAAATCATCTGGTATGTATGTTGGAAATGGTAAGCAAGTCTACCTAGGGGAAGATCCTTGGGTTGGTTCAAGGCATGGTTTTAAATTGTTGGAGAACATGTTAAACAACCTTCACGACAATGGGATCTTCGCCCTTAGTGATGCTTCAATCCCAAACCTAGGTAGAGCTGGTCGTACTGAGTGAAAATATGCAAACATGTTAGAATTGGAAGGGGAGAGTGTTGATATTTGGGGGGATTATGTAGCTTCTTTAAAATCAAATTTAATTTTTTTAAAGGAAGATGAAGAAGACTTTGTTTTGGATCAGCAATGAAAAAAGTGGGTTGGACACTATAAATTTAGGATATCATCTATTGGCAGAGGAAGCTTTCACATGAGATAAGAAATGGTGGTGGGCGTTTATCTAGGATTAGAAGGTCCTCATAAAACAAAAAATTCTACTATGGATGTCAATAGATAGCAAGATCCTAACTTGGGATAATGAATTAAAAAGAGGGTGGTGTGGCCCAAACTGGTGTGCCCTCTGTAAATCCAACTCAAAATCGGTGCAACATTTGTTTATACAATGCCCTTTTCTGAACAAGTCTGGCTGAAGGTTGAGAAAGAATTAAAACTACAAGGAATTTTTATGAGAGAGAATCTTGAAAGGTGGTTAAGGAGGTGGAAGGATGATTTAGGTTCTCATGTTTCAATTCCCTTTTTCTTTGTGTATTTTCTGTGGTGGGCTCAAAACAATGCCATAATCGAAAACATTCAAATCCCACGTGAAGTAGTAGCAGGTTTGATCACCAAGTTAATAGGTGAGTTCAGGACGAATCCAAAAAGTAAGAAGAAAATGCTTCTTTTGATGCAGATGATGCATGTGCACAAGTTACATGTGTTTGTGGATTCACAGGTAGTGGTGGATTGGATCAATGGGAAGACAATTTTTCAGGTAAGACGTCTTTGGCCCATAATGGTTCAACTCCGGAAGCTAGTTAACAATCTTGAATGGTTCTCTTGTAGACATATCTTCATGAATTAAATGTTGAAGTTGATTCCCTTTCAAAGGATTCTCTTTCTTTCGAGGTCGGAACATATTTTCTATAGGAATTCTCAAAATCATATGATAAATGAGATGTTTTTCAAACTTTAATGTCTATTTTTTATTGTAAATTTTTTGAATAGATTTTTGTAATGTAAGGGTCTTGTATAGGTTGTAGTATGGTATAGAAAAGTATGTGTAGCAAGTATAGACAGTGAAAATTTGAATTGTAAGTTAAATACAATGCAATTTTTGATATGGATGACAATATGAATAATCTAATCTTATGGAATATAAAGTTTTCT
>JASDQU010011956.1:42942-80097 GCA_032191745.1 Picea mariana
TCTTAAGAACCAGTGTAGATCCATCTTAGCTTTGTATTTATCATACATCGAGAGAGATTAAATCCCTTGAGGTGCAAACCTTTCCTCAAGATTTATGCTCTAAATTTTGTTTTGCAACTTGAGGGATTTGATGTCTCTCAACTCATGATAAATCTGGAGTTAAGATGTATATACACAGGTTAAATAATCCATGTTTATAATAAATAGTGTAGGTTTAATATACACAAAAATAAATAAGCATTATGATAGAGTACATTAATGGACAATGCACAAGTTGTAATAAATAGGGAAATGAACAACTAAATATAGTGAAGGTTCTCTTATGATAGATAAGGTTGTGTTCATTGCCTAAGGTTTTCTCTATATGGTTGTGTGCATCAATGAGTTCACTGCTATCCATGACTAGGGCGGGGAAACGCCCCTTGATCTCCACCCTCAACATCAACCACCAATGTCAAGAGTTATTGGCATCCTCCCCCTCAAATGTATTATGTGTGCTCTTGACCTTTGGAAACCTACTTATAGCTTGTATCTTATATCTTATCTTGTAGCTTCCATCAACACTCCCCACGTACTCTAATAGCTAATCACTTTCTTACTTTTAGTAGTTGTTTTTTAGGAGATGTTTTCACACTTCCATGTTGTACTTTTTCTCTAATGTACTCTTTTAGGTCCATTGATTTATTTTTGGTGATTTGTTGGACACTAATGTTCTTATCTCATCCATATCAAGGTTATTGTTGATCTTTCCAAAAACTCTTTACTTCCCGAAAAGTATATAATGACTACTTACAATTTCTTTGTTCATTTGATGATTTGTGCACAGGAAAAGGAGTCTTGTTTTTTTTTAATGAAAAATTATTTCCTTTGATACAAAAATCAAGAAGGCTTTCACTATTTGCCATAATTTTAATCTTGTTTTTTATTTGAGGTGAATGTTTTTTTATTTGAGGTGAATTTCTGTTTTATTTTTAGAATTTCAATTTTTTTTTAATTACATCCAAAAAAAAGCAATGTGCTCTCACAATATCCCGGGTTAAAAAGGTTTTATGTTAGCTTAAATATAATAAACTCGAAAATAATAAGACACAATGTGTTTTTACTTCATAACTTGAAAAACTAGGGACTAAGTTGTATGCACCATTGTTTTCTATATGTTGTCGTCTCTCTATTATTATGTACCTAAAGCTAGGTATTAAATTTGAAAAGTATCATTTTCAATTTAAGGTATATATTCATATAATCCTTTTAGGAATAAAATTTGAGACCATAAGTGATGCACATGGTAGTAGGTTTATAAATTTGTATTTGCAGTAAAAGTTTTTAAGTTATATATATATATATATATATATATATATATATATATATATATATATACACTCAATTTTTTTAAGAAATAAAATTTTGTAGTACAAGTTTTAAGTTGATGTGAAAGCATTTTCTATACATGGATAATATTAATATTAGAAATGGTTTTTTTTGGTGTTAACGTTAATTTTGTTAAAAAATAAAACAAACAAGATAAGAATGGGGTATAAACAATTTTAAGTCATATTCAACACATGTATTTATTCAATCATATAAATATATAGTACAAGTATTTATTATCTTTAGATCTAGATTAGTGGATAATGATAATATCTTATCAATAAATAAAGATGACAACTTAAAAAAATGTGGTCTTGAACTTTGTGATTATTTAAAGACTTGCTATTTAATAAACTTTTCGTGGGAGATTATTGTTTTCACTTTTTCAATTGATTGTATGAGTTAAAAAAATTACCAAGTTTTATAATGTTTTAGAAAATTTATTAAAAATAAATAAAAATATCATTTAATTATTTTTTATTGGATGGAAAAAAAAATGTTATATATTTTATCATGGTCAAACCACAAAAAATATTACATCAAATGAAATAATAATAAATACAATCTTTAATTTTTGCATTGTTTTTTTATTATTGAATAAAGTTAATACAGTTAATATTTTTTTGTACATAAAAAATGGTATTTATTATTACTGTGTTGTTATAATACAAAAGAGCCATATGTCATCAGTCTACCACCTATTCCGCCAAATTAGCGGAAACCGGAACAGGTGGGAGACTGTTATACTTTTAGTCAAAAAAGTTATCAGCCATTTTCCCTGCTAAATGGAAACCAGAGCAAGTGGCAGAGTTTTGTTCTTACATAATTGTTCTAGGAATCTAAAACAAACAAGCAACTGGAAAAAGAAAACAAGACTATAAATCTGTAGCATCCCAATACAGAGAGTTGGGCAGGCATTGTACAAAGTACCCATTGCAAACAACCAGAGACTAATCATTGGCACCTGGGGGTATGTCGTCTGGAGCTCCAGTGAGAGGGTCGTCCCTGGGTTGAAGCATGAAAGGCTTCGCACAGGTCGGGCAACACTGATTTTTCGGTGCATTCGAGAATGCCTCAAAGAGCATGTCAATCTGCTAACTCATAAGGGTGTCTCGGTGGAGCTGGTTCGCCATTTGGCTCGTGAGGTCAAAGATGAGCTCTAACTGCTCCGGGCTGAAGAGAGGTGGCAAAGCTGGGATGAACTCAGGGATTACAGTGAGTAGTGGAGGCGCCAAGACTAGGTGGTTCTCCTGCGTGGTGCTAATGTCTGCGCCTTGACCGCCTATACCTCTTCCCCAATTTTGTTGTTGTTATCCTGGGTTGAAACATTTGAATCCATGTGGAAGAATTACCCTGGGAATTCCTCCTCAACTATGCAGGTGGCACCTTCCATTGCAACCTGGGCGCTTGTGCTCGTTGTGTTGAAGCTGAGGAACTACAAGTTGTCTGGTACTGTGAAGAGGAGGGATTCCGGTGGAAGCTGGATGGGTTCCTCCATAATCACTTCCTCGACATAAGCCATCGGTGGAGTCCTTGGCTTCTCCAAGAGTTGAGTCGTGGCTATGGACAGGGCTCTTTCCATCTATTGCAATCGTCTTTGTCGGGTGACGTAGCTGTACCAGGCTGGTATGTGCCTTGTCTTTCCCCTCTCCCTCGGCATGGCTAGGCCAGGAGGGCTAAGAATTCATTGAATGACTGCGGGGAAGACCCACTGCTCATTGGTCCCATTCTCAGAGCATGCGAGGTGGTGGAGCTCAAAAGAGAAACAATGGCAGCCCAAGCCTAGCGGGAAAGATAACCTCTGGGTAGACATGACCATTGTATGCGCCCAATCCCTACAATTAATCCTTGGTTCCACCATTATCCAAACTCGAGGGATTTGTCCTCCCATTCTCTGTAGATAGTAATGGTCGCCCTTTATTCAAGACTGAGGTGAAGGGCGACGGCCTACCATATTTATGGCTTGAGTCCTGGGTGGGCTATGTGGCCTCCCATCGCTACGTGGCACCCCATTCAAGACGTTAATAAAGTTAATATTAAGTCAAATACAATTTTTCATTAATTGTTTTAATACATGATTTTACAATTTGAAAAAGAAGTAGAGAAGTGAAGGAAGTTGATTTTGAAATATTCAAAATATTATTAAATTGGAAAAATGGTTAGTAATAATAATTAAAATTAAGAAATGCTTAAAACTGATAAGTTAATTTGTTGATACATCATATTTTATTGGATTTTAGTAATAATAATTAAAGTTAAGAAATGCTTAAAAGGGATAAGTTAATTTGTTGATACATAATATCTTATTGGATTCTGGATTTTATTGGATTTTTAAAGAGGTGAGCTTGTATGAATTAAATCTTAAAAATATTTTAGAGTTCACATAATCTAATACCCTAAAATAATGATTAAATAATTCACATTCAAATAGTGTAGGCTTAATAATACATAAAAATAAATAAGAATTGTTAAAGAGAACATTAATGGACAATGCACAAGTCCTAATAAATAGGGAAATGAACCAGTAAATATAGTGCATGTTCTCTTATGCTAGATAAGGTTGTGTTTATTGTCTAAGGTTCGCTATATAAGGTTGTGTGCATTCACTATTATCCACGACTAGGGCGATGAACCATTCCCCGGGGTCTTCATCCTTGACATCAACCACCAATGTTAATTTTTCTTGACATCCTCCCCTTTAGATGTATTTTATGTCTTCTTAACCTTTGGCAACCTACTTATAGCTTGTACCTTGTATATTATCTTGTAGCTTCCATCGACAATACCCATGTGCTCTAGTAGCTAATTGCTTTCTTATCTTTATTTGTTGTATTTTTTTTTGTTGATGTGCTCTTTTAGGTTCATTGATCTATTTTTGGTCATTTGTTGGACATTAATGTACTTATCTTATCTTATCTCAATGATAAATATCATGGTTGATCTTAGTGTTTCTGAGAACTTTCTAATTCCTCAAAAAGTATATAAATACTATTTATAATTTATTTGTTTAATTGGTGATAGTGCAAGTTGCTTTCTATAGGAAAAGGAATGTTTTCATGAAAAGAGGATATCCTTTGATACAAAAATTAAAAAAAAAAAACTTTCATTATTTGTCACAATTGTAATCTCGTTTTCTATTGGAGGTTTTTAGAATTTATTGTTATTTCATAGCACTTCAAAGTTTTCATATTTACATCCAAAAATGCAATGTGTTATCATGGCATTTGGTGTTAAGATGGTTTTATGCTAACTTATTTATAATAAACTGACACCTTGTAGATAATAAGGCACAATGTACTTTAACTCCATAACTTAAAAATCTAAGCATGAAGCTACATGCAACCCTTGTTTTCTATATATTATCATCTCTCTATTATGTACCTAAAGTTAGTGATTAAATTTGAAAAGTTATCTATCTTCAATTTGAAAGGTATATATGCATTTAATCCTTCTATGATGAAAAGTTGAGAAAGTAGTTGTACTTCAATTGACAATAGTAAACTAAGTACACACTTCATAAATAAAAATGCTAAATAAAACGAGGGGTGGAAGGAGACGGGGAGATCATTACCGATCTCGAAGAAAAATGGAATTATCCTATGCTTGGGGATTAGGAGCACTTTCTAACAATTAAGTAGAAGCATATTCATTACTCCAAGGATTAAGGTTAGAGGTGGAAAAGAACATCCATCACCTAATTTTCATGAGAGACTCACCATAATAGTTAGGTCTATGATCAAGGAAGGCCTAGCAGACTATGAACTAGACTCAATATTGGTTAGAGCACAACATGAAGCCTCAAAATTCCAGGGAATCTCATATTTTCATGTCCTTGGGAGAAATTATAAACAAGCTGATGCAATGGAAAATATGGCAACAAAGTTCAAAATGGGGATGTTATCAGTAAATGAGATCCAAACTACCCAAGCCATTCCTTAATCATAAATTTAATGACAATTACCTTTCTCATAACTCAACATGTGTCCCTCATGTTTAGGCTCACCCACAAAGACAGAACAATAAGAATGAAGAGACCCAACATACCCTTGCACATGTCTCAAGCTACATGGATATGTGGTATTGAAACCATGGAGTTTATTCTTTCCAAGGTTGGTAGGATAATGAATAGATGGGTTTCTACCAAGAGGGAGGATGTTGGGGTCTTAACCTTTCTTATTTTTAGGTTGGTTCTTGAACTGATTCTCTCCTCGGTGTTTTTTACACGACTAATTATTTTAAGAGATTGGTTTGTGAATGCAAGTGGCTTTGTCTTCTTTGGATATGGTGGATTTAAGTTGCATCTTGAATCTTTGATTTTTAAAATCTTGGGATTACATCATTGGATCTTGCATTCCATTTTTGGAATCATAGCTTCATTTGATCTTCTTTCAACCTCAGTCTTGGTACTCAAACAACTCTATTGTTTCATTTTTTTTCTCATTTTACAACCCACAATTGCTTTGAGCATTTTCTTTTGATGTTCAATATTGCAATTTGGGAAATGGTTCTTCCTCCTCGAACACAAGTGAGTGGTTCCAAAACACTTTGTTTCTCTAAATTAGGTCTTGCTTCTAAGGCCCGACTTCTCGTTGGTCGAGCTATGTCTATTTGGCACCTATACATTCTTCTTTCCTTTACTCTAGTGTTAATATTGGAGGTCTATCATCTTTCAACTCCATCCCCTTTAGCTTTCCTACACAATATGGATCATTGCAACTTATTTGAGTTAAGGATAATTTTAAGGTCCCGTGAGGATATGGTATAGGGAAATAGAGCCTCCATCCTCTCTCTCATTACCAAATTCAATGAATTTGAGCAACAATATATGGTTCAAATAGCATAAATCATGAACTCATTTTTGTAGGTCAAACAACAATTATTCATCCTTGAGACAGAGTGTAATCTCCTAAAAAATATGGTAGAAAACATGAACAAGGATGCACACTCAATGGATTCCAACTAAAGGATCTTAAAGCAAGGGAAAAATAAGGAACATGGCAATTCATATGATAGAAGCCATGGACATTGTAGAATAAGAACCGACATGTGACATTACAAGATTGGATAAAACAACAATTTGTCATACCTTTCATTATGATATGTTTTTTCAAATAATCAATATATTAGGTGTCTTTTATAGGATCTACAATAGTAGATACATCTGGAAAATTTTGTCTAAGGACATTAGTAAGCTTTGTATAATGATTTGGATATACATGGATAGTTTAACTCTTGCTAACTTTATGTATGTGTATCTAGTGATGTTAGCCTAACTGTGGTCAATTTTGACAATATAATTTACCAGTTCCTATAAAAATGCTAAATAAAATATACATTCTTTTACAATGTAAAAAATTAACTAACCACTATATAGATAAATTGAAATTTCAATAAAAAAAAACAATAATAAGCACACTTTATAAAGTCAAGTGTAGCCTTGGAATATAAATAAACTTTCCAAGTCACTTCTTTCAAGGAAATTTCAAAGTATTAAAAATCAAAACATATGTCTTCTAACAAATGGTCATTTTTGTGGACACACATATTATGCTCGAGGACTATATATTGGATTCATATCTTGAGCATATCACAAAGCATTCTCAACATGGGAGTTATTGCTATTTAACCCCCAATTAACACATTTGGTATGTTAGGTGTAGATCCATTAGGAAAGAAGAATTATAGTAGACCTCGAGGCCTTTCCAAAGAGAAATATTTCTATCAAAACATTATAAGAGCTTAAAGAGACCTTGTAAGATTTATATCCCTCTAGTCATGTGTAAATTTAACATCATTCCATCCATGGTTGATTATTTAGGGTAATATGTCTATAATTTGGAGTTTTGTGAGATCCATATAAATGAGAGTTAAAGGGAATTGTTGATCAAGAGCACTAAGTCTATTATTCATATTGAGGGTATGAATTATTCACATTATGTCTCAAACAATTCAAAATATGTACTAGAATGGATGTCAAAGCATAGTCCCTAATGCATGGATGTGATGATAACCAAACATTTATTACCTTCTCCATAGTTTGCTTCAGAACCCCAACCAAGCATAAAAAATGTTGCTCCAAGTATTCAAGTCCACAAAGGACATGTCTCATTGATCTTGGGCTTTGGATGAGTAAAGGAAAAAGAGCTCTTGGGGCATTCTTAAAATATTTGATAGAGCAAAGTATCTCTAGAAAAATGCTAGTGTTGTTAGAAACGTCAAGAAAGAAGTGAAAGAGTGTGACAAAAGCTACATAGAATCAAGAAAGATGATTAATCAATTGGGATAACAAAGAAGTGAGAATTTGATGATGTAGAAAATTGAAAGAACATAATCACAATTCTAGGGTTTGTTATGTTGATAAAGTCATTTTTGTGTAAGCTCATATTTAAACTTAATAAAAGACATGCATGTTTGAAATTTTCTCTTAACTTGATAGTTTTTTATCCCAAACATAATGGAGTGAGTTAAAAAGTGGACAAACTCAACCTTTTTGGCAAGTCTATATTTTTTTTGAAAAGGAAAAGTCCCACTCTAATCCACTCATTTGTTTCAAAATTCTGATGATCTGGATCTTATTAAAATGGGTTAAAATCCCTAAGATGAAAGCTCCATGGTCAAAGTTCTGATTAATCAAGTGGAACTGTAACTTTGGGCAAAATTCCTATTGAATTTGGAGAAGAAATTCAATGGAAAAATGATTGAGTTTGTCCCCTTTTTAACTTACTCCAAGCATAATCATTAATGGATTTATGTGTGAAACAAATCAAAGTTGCTTATTATGGAAAAATGTTGGAGTTGAACCCATTAAGTATAGACAATAAATGACATGCAAATTGTTAGGTCGACAAGAATTGACAATGCTCATAACACATTGTTTCAACTAGGGATTCAAGAAGAAAAGGCGTTCAAGTTTTCATTAAGTGGCACTTGAAATGGAAAATACTCAATATGGTGGTAAGATTATGTAGGTGAGCTATGTGATGGATTTAATGTTGTGGAAGGGTATATCATATTAATTAATATATGAGATCCAATGAAAATCGAAATGATTTTAGTCTTTAAATGCTAAAGAAAAGTAGTGGGTGTTGAATTCTAAATTGGTCACATTTCACATCCATCCTCATTTAATATTGAAAGTGCAATGACCATTGAGCACCCATGATTTAAGAATCGGGAATTAATGGGTTGTTGAAGATGTAAACCTTCTTTTGAAATTTTATATTATTTGTTGTACTTCCTAAATGACAAGTGAATTCAAAATTTTATATTTTGTAAGGAAATTTTTTAATCACCATATGTCTTGTCATTTATAACACACTGTGTAATTAATCTTTATCTATCATTAAGTAGATAGGGACATATCCCCCTTCAATGGATAGTAGGTTCAATGTATTTGGTCATGGCTAAATGCTTATAGTGAAAGTAGCCTCCCCTATAAATATATGTTGATAGTGAAAGTAAGACATGTTTTGATTTATTCATATTTAATTATCATATTGAAGAGATATGGAGTTAATCCTTCCTTCATGATACTTGTATGGTTGATCCCTACCTTAAGGGTATTTAGATTCAATAAAAAGTATGGAGAATCTTCATTTACATTTGTTGTGGATATGTGGTTTATGATCTATCTATTTCCATTCTTCAAGAATATTTCTTAGTTCATATTTATGTATTTCTTATGGGTTGGATGTAAAAGTAATGAAACCCTCAAAGGTTTTCCTACAAGTGGTATCATAGTAAGCCGAACAATAATTGCAATGTTATGGTTCTACTCACCTTGAGTGTCTTTTCATCTTGCACCTTTTTCCATCATCAAATATCACAACTCTTCTCTCTTCATGGAGGCAACTCTTTGGTTATTAGACCATAGTTGTAGCTGTCAATAAATATGAATGTGAATTTTACAAGCTTATCATTGGGAACCATGAAAATAATATACACAAAATTCAAGAATAATTTCTTACCATGTTTACATTGGAGTGAACGTGACTGTGTAATTTTATAAGTCTTTGATATGATTGCTTCCTTCTTGGAAAGCTTGGCTTCTTCTTTCATTGATGCCTTTGTACTACTAGTACATTCTTTGATTATTCCCCTCTTAATCATGCATGATATACCATCCTTTGGATTTCCTTTTTGATACTTGCGGAAGCTCGTAATGGAATTTCCATACGTTTACATAATAATGCACACTAATGTTGCTATGGTTGCAAAAACATTATTGGATTAAATTTTGCTTAGATTGACTTGTTCTTCAACACAACTTAAAGATTTGACCTTGGTGCTTTCCCTCACTTGGGGATACCAAGTCATTCTTTACAACCAAGCCATTTCCACGATTGGTTATATGATTATTCTTTTTCCAATAATAAGACATGGGTGTAGATGCCAACCCTAGTTTTTTAAATACCCTATTTTCTTGCAATGATAACAAACAATGAAAAGTTTTACAAACCTTCATTGGATCCCCTTGTGTTTATAAGGTTTTCCTCTTTTTAGAGTTTCATTACATTCTCCTTTGGGTCTCTACTCAGGTATTCATTCCCATTGGAATGTTGCCCTCACTTTGGAGTTGCAATGCATTCTTCTTCATTGACCATATGAAGACGTGATCCCTCTTCTTTGGAGAATTACCATTTCTTTGGAGTGACAATACATTCTACTTTGACCTTCTTGGTTTCCAAGTCAGTAGCCATGATATTGTTTCTACCTTCTTTGAGCTTACAACCATGTCATGAAGGTGGAGCATATTCTCTTACAAAGACATACTTGCTACTAATGAACATTCTCCTATTCCCATGGTGCCTCTAACTATCCTAGGTTTGAATATAGAGTTATTTCCTCAAACTTTATAAGATTTATAATACATTGGTCTAGTTCATATTCCATTTTTTTCAGTGGCTTAGAAACGAGATTTTATAAATCCTAATTTCATTGATCAAAACTATTTTTTCAACGTTATAAGCTTAAAGAACAACATAAATATTATCAAAATTATGACCAATGTTCATGACCTTTATAATGAAAATGGTTGTTAGATTAATCCAAAAACACCTTAAAATGAGTAAATTTAAAAATTTGTGATTAAAAAAAGAATGAAGATAAACATGAATTAATTTAATAACTTAATTAAGCTCCTAACTTACAAAAACTATAATAATCTTTGTACTTTCATTTTCATCGTATTTAAATACAAAAATAACACATTTTGAAAAAATATTTAATCTACTTAAACTTTCTCTTTTTTATTTAATAAACTTTATTAATCTTAATAAAAAATAAATATCACCATCATAACTCTTCTCTATAATATCACTACACATAATAAAATAAACATTTTAACTCTCTTTAAATCAAAAAGTGTATTCACATTGTTTTTAAAGTAGATTTTAGAGTTCCCTAGATGGGGTGCCACGTAGCCCAAGGGAGGCCACGCAGCCCTCCCACGAAATTCACCATAAATATGGTCAACCGCCACCCCTAAGCCCATTCTTGGATGGAGGAAGCCATAAAAGTTTGCAGAGGAAGAGAGGAGAGCTCCCCCGCACCAGTTTAATGGAGGCCTCGATGATTGATTACAGGAGGGTGACATTGGGTATGGGTGGTAGCAAAGCGGTCATGTCTGCCCCTTGGTTAACTATCCATCTTGGCCATGGCATTCACCATTTCGCCTCAGTGCTTTGTCTCCTTGCTCTGCTCGAGAATTTGGTTTTCGTCCAGTTGATTTTCTCTGGCCTCATCCATAGTTTTATTTGCCCCCCCAGGCTCCACCATGCCGAGAGAGAGAGAGAGAGAGAGGAAAGCCCAGGCGAGGTCCTTCCTGGTACAGTCGTGCAGCAAGGCAGAGACGCCTGCACAATTTGGAGAGAGCTTTGTCCATCGCTCGGACTCAGCGAATTGTGTGGCAACATACACCTCCAATGGCCTTCATGGAGGAGGAATTCTTGGAGGAACTAATTCAGGTTCCACCAGAATCCCTCCTCTACACGATCCCGGATGCCTACTTTCACCCCAACACCAATGTTGTTGTTACAGGAACGGCAACGGCCATGGATGGCACCACTTGCATGGTTCAGGAGGAATTCCCGGAGGAACCAATTTAGGTTCCACCGTACCCGCTCCTCTACTCAGTCCTGGATGCCCACATTCGCCCCAACACCAATGTTGTTATTACAAGAACAACAACGGCCATGGATGGCGCCACTTGCATTATTCAGGAGGAACTCCCCACCGCTGCCCCTCCACCGTTGAACCCAATTGAGAATTGTGACCGAACTCCACCCAGCCTCTTCAGCTCGGAGCAGCTGGAGGTTATTTTTGACATCATAGGTTATATGGCGGACCAACTCCATCCACACACTCTCATCAACAGCCACATTGACATGCTATTCAATGCCTTTTTGAACGCACCAGCCAAGCAGAGGTGCCCGACCTACGTGCATCCCTACGTGCTCAAGCCCAGTGATGGCATCCTTCACAGTGACGCTTCGGATGGCAAGTTCCATTGTTCTCATTGTTGGCACTAGAAGTCACCTATGGATTGCAGAAGAGGTAAGCCCAATACCCATCAGTCTATATGTCACAGTGAATAGTTTTAAAGGGTGGTCTAATGGATGCAGTCTCAAGATTATATCACTTTAACTCAAAAAACTGGGTTGGAATGCACAGGCAAGTGAGGTCTCAATCTAACTTCAGTCAGTAAGTTGTAATAAGGGTGAGTAGGGGGGAGAACTTGAGGAAAATGAAGAGGTCTGCTATGGACATCCGGTCTTCCAGCAGCTTAAGGAGGAAAAACTTAGAAGGAAAGATCCTCTTGGTTCAGATTTTTGGGGGACTAAATGAAATTATCACTAAACTAAAATAAAACATACATCACAATTCATTGACAACAACTCGGCTAGATCATCCATGCCTGAGTCATTCAGCATTAGAGGGAAAAGACACAACAGAAACTGATTAAAAATGGTCGGAGTGTCATTATGATCAAACCTACATCACAAGAACACAACTACCCTCAACTGGATCCTCCATGCTCGAGTGTTCTAACACAGTCGTTCACAGAGATATGAAAAGAAGTTGACTTACATTAAACAAGAAGTCTCAAATACAGATTCATAACCAGAAGAACCAGAGTTTCATTGAAACTTTACAATACGGAAGCCTAGCTCAACCATCGACCTTTACAAAATATGAGGAAGACTCCTATATACTCAGAGCCAAAAACACAGAAGTGTGCTCGAGTGGCTGCATTGAAGGTATTATGTCGGCATGCTTCCTAACAGACTGTGCGTGCAGTCTCTAGTCAAAAGTGAACCTCAGTCAGATGCAATCGCGCTTCAGAACGGACCTGCAGATGAGTCGACTAGCTAACAGTCATTTTCTAGGCTTTCCATTTATGGTGGAAACGATGTTCAACTGCCACCACCCAACCTCGATAACTGCTTCATCGGGATCGGGGAATGCCTTAGTCAACTCTGCAACTGTAGGACATGGCGGCCTCAGCATTCTACCGTCTGGATCTGAACCGGATGCTTGCGGGGAGGTTGGACAGCGGACATGGTTGTTGGCGAAGTGATTGGCGTGCTTGGCATGGAATATCGGATGGGAGATGGCCAGGTGGAAATTCGTGGATGGGAAGAGGAGACTGAGGAGCATGGGGGCCACATAAGCGAGAGCTAAAGTGTAATGGGACGGAGGTGATGTGGAACGAGGCAACACAGCTGGCGGGAGATGAGAAGGGGACAGGTGTGGATGGGACTGTGAGTGGAGGACAAGTGTGAGGGAGCGAAAGTGATAGGGGAGCGGCCACTTGTCGACCCAGGATAGGACATTATATGCACATGCGCATATTGGGGCTGCGAAAAGTGGTTTGACTCTTCACCACTTTTGGGCTCGATATGTCTCTTTGACTGACACGTAGCATCTCCGCAAAACCATGGTTTCAAACTCGGCCTGCCCTACAAATTTTATCGTTCGCGCATGTTGAGGCCTCGATATGATCAATAACCGTCGATCTGAGGTGCACAAATCTCAGCCACCCAGATTTGCGCATGTCTATCACATTGTGCCAAAAGATCACATCGCTCATCCGACTTAGGATAGAAGCCAAAAAGTGTGTTTTTAACCCCATTCTTCGCATTTTTCCACCCAATGGGAAAAACACCGCATACAATAATATGTGATAACACTCACAGCCCCTCTAATGTTTAAATCTACACAGTTCTCTGAGCATCACTGGCACGATGAAGGAGCTTTTTTTCTTGTCAACCTAGTCTAATACTCCGTTCATCTCTTGCCTAGTTTTAATTTTCAGAGTTTGTTAGTATGTTTAGTTTACTCAGACAGTTATGTCAGCACTATCAGCCGCCACATGCTCTAGTTTCCAACAAATTGGCAGGGCAAGTGGCGGTTGCCCTTTTTGGTTGAAAGCATAATAGGTGGCCACTTGTTTCGATTTCCACTAATTTGGCGAAACATGTGACATGCTAGTGACATGTATCAATTTTGTACAGTGACAACGCATTAATAAGGAATTACCCCTTTTTATTTACAAAAAAAAAGTAGATTTTAAAAACAAAAAGTCATGCATATAAACATTTGACCTAAATCAAATCAAAAGTGTACTCAAACTTAAGTTCACTAAATGACTTATTTTATTATACCTACTTCCTGCAGGTATATAGCGATAGATACCGGCGTTGACCACCTATTACTTGATGGTGGACCAAAAATTTGCAAGTTTTTTCCAAAGTTTTACTTTACACAAGAATTTTATTTATTTATTTTAATTATTTAAAAGCATTTTGTTGAAAACTGTTTAGTTATTAAAATCAACTCGTTATTGCCACACTAACGGCAGGAAATAAATGTGGTTGAACGTTTTCTGGAAAACCGTGTGTTGATAATATGGGCCTACTTGCAACTGTGTGTTGTGCGAATTTCGTGGAGCGAGCGAATGAAGGTTGATAGTCTACCATAAGTGTTGGGTATAATACCAAACTCTTCCACTAGAACAAAGATTTGATTCTAATGAAAATCCCTGCATATTGATGAGCACACACTAGGTATAATACCAAACTCTTCCACTATAAACAAAGATTTGATTCAACAGAAATCAAATCTTGGAGAAAATGCTTGTTTACAAATGATAAAAGATATTTTTTTGAAATTTTAATAGTTCATGGATTACTCCCTCACACAAGATCTTTTGTCAAAATTTTAATATTCTATGAATAATTTTCAGACACATCAACAATCACAAATTTTCTTGTCAAAAATTTAATATTCTATGAATAACTCCGAAACACATCAACAATCACAAATTTTCACATTCAATTCCTACAGGTATATGCTGCTATGCAATCTTGTTTTAAAAAGAAAAAGTCATGCATATAGACATTTTAATTAAATCGAAGTCTAAATGACAAATTAGCATCATATGGTAAATGCGGAAGGAAAACGTTAACATCGTACGGTAAATGTGGAAGGACAATTAGACTAGTCTTACAATTTGACTTACTCCTTTTCAAAGTTAACATCATATGGCACATGGTAAATGTGAAAGGACGAGTTAACCGCATATGGTAAATGTGGATGTGGAGAAACGCATGGAGGAATATGACTTTGTAAGTGAAAGTGTGTTGACTTTGGAACATTCTAGAACATTTTTATTTATTTTTACTTTTGATTATATGATTTATTTATATTAGAAATAATGGTTTATATTTATAATAATTTTTAATAAATAATTTATAAATAAAAGTTGAAATTTTATGAAAATAAGTTAATGAAAATATATTTATATTATTAGAGGTGTATGTAGGTTGTGGTGATTGTATTGAGAGACATTTTTACGTCTATAGGCATCCCTCCTATTGGAATTGATGAATTAATCAACTTTTTAATTACAAATTCTAATCTTAGGGTTAACAATCAAAGATGCTAGCATATTCTTCGTCGTTGTCCCAAATCAATGAATGAGATTTAATTTCATAACTTCTTTGCATTTATGAATGTGTACATTTTCCTTGTTTACTTTTTTACAATTACTTAATATGATTAAAAAATTACTTCCCTCACTATTGAATGCCACATTACTGATTAGCCAGGATTAATATGTATAGAAAGGTTCATTACCATGTTTCATTATTTACCACAGATTAATTCTATGGGTTTCATCTTACACAGGTTTGTATGGATGTGAAGCGTGTGTCCGTCTGGTCATGATGGTTGTGTTTCTATTAACGCACAAAACAAACGCATTGGATGACAGGTTTGGACGCCCTTTCAAATTTTGTGATGTGTTGGGGTCGAAACGCATAAAACACACTCGTGGTTAAGTTGGATGCCAGGTGTGGATGCCCTTTCAAATTCCGCGACGTGCCAAACAGTGACAAACATAGTAATGTCGCACAGTGACAAACATAGTAATGTTGCAATCTGGTGAACATTAAAACATTGCAATTTGTTGAACATAGTAACGTTGCAATTTGTTGAACACAGTAATGTTGCAATGTCATGAACATAAAATGACGTCACAATGTCATGAACATAAACTAACGTCGCAATGTGACGAACATATGCATGTTGTTGCAATGTGGATAGTAACGTCACATTTTGACGAACATAAATATATTTTCTAATGTGTTGCACATCACCTTGTCGTCGCAATGTGACGAACATATACCCTGATAGCAATGTGATGAACATTGACATGTTGTTACAATATGGCGAATATATCCCTGCCATGACAATGTGAGGAACATAAACGAACGTCACAGTGTGACAAACATTGCCCTGACTTTGCAATGTGACAAACATATCCTCATGTTGCAACGTGACACACATATCCTCAYGTCACATTGTAATGAAAATTTCCATATGTCACAATGCGACGAACAAAACTCATTGTCGCAATGTGATGTACACAACTCAATGCAACAATGTGACAAACATAGACCAACATTGCAATGAGATGAACATTTCCTGATGTTACAATGTGACGAACATAATCCACTGTGAGACTCTGAAAAACCTATTCCATCACCATACTATGACAAACAAGAAGCCTTCATCGTAATTTTATCATCATAACCTTACAATGTCATGTGACGAACGAAAGTTGATTTCACAATGTCATGAACAAAACCTGATGTCGCAATGTGCTAAACAAAACATGATCAACATTGCAATGCAATAATGCAATAGGAAAGTTTGGTAAAAAACATAATGAACATGGCCCACCATAATCAGATCCACATGGTCAACGAAGGTTAGTCGTTGGCATGGTCAACCATAGTCAACCATGGTCATTATCATTTAATATATTACTATATTAATACTTTAATAATCTATTTATTAAGGCAATAATACTTTAATGATGCACTTATTAATGCATTATTAATAATTTAATATATTACATCATACATTAATGTATTATTACTTCAATTTTTACCTTACATTAATGTAATAATGTATTATTAATGCAATAATATTTTAATAATCTATTACTAAAGTCATTAAAGTCAATGTATTACTACTAAATATTTATGTATTATTAATGTATTATTTTATCAATGTATTAATACTTTATTAATGTTTTAATGTATTAATACTTTAATAATGTATTTATTAATGCATTTAATGTATTAAACTTATTTTTTTATTATTATTATTGTTGTAATAATGTATTTTTAATTTGTTATTTTATTACTATATTAATATTTTAACAATGTATGAGTTAATATTGTATAAATGTATTAATTAATTACAACATTACATTATTAATGTATCAGTGAATTAATACTCTATATTATACATTAACGTAAATTTATACTTTTATGTATCAGTGAATTAATACTCTATATTATACATTAATGTAAATTTATACTTTTATTTATACATTGTATATATTTTCATAATGTATTATTATTATATTATTACTTAAATAATGTAGTATTAATGTATTATTACTTAATTTTCATAATGTATTTATCATTGTATTAATAATTTAATATCTTACATTATACATTAATGTATTAATACTTTAATCATGTATTAGTAATGAAAGTAAGGTTAATGTATTATCAGATAATCAATCTATTATTAATATATCACTTTATCATTGTATTAATACTTTATTAATGTTTTCATATACTGATACTTTAGTAATGTATTTATCATTGCATTAAATGTATTAATTTGTTTTTTGTGTTATTATTGTAATAATGTATTATTATGATATGAATTAATTAATATCTTACATTATACATTAATGTGAATTTATATTTTAATTTATATATTACATATAACGTATTAATGTTTTAGTATTGTATTTATTAAAAAATATTATTGTATCAATTAATTAAATTTTTCCATTACATTATGTATTAATGTATTAATGTATTAATGTCATTCATAATCATGACCATAAGAAACCATTATTGATAAGCATATTCAACTATCCAAGTTAAGGCTCGGAGGAATCTCTGCCCTTGAAGCGATGGCCGGTGAGAGAAGAGGCAGCGGTTGAGAATGCATGGTGGGGGATAGGGTCTCCTCCTTTGAAGTGCACAGGGAGGTCTAGGTCTTGGGAGATGAAATTTCCAATTTTGGGGTGCGCATGGTGGACTGAGGGTTGTTGGTGTGAGTGCTGGGACGACTGAAGTGAGCAATCAGAGCTCATTGAGAAGTTGTGAGGAGATTTTCACGAGTGTAGGCATTTTTGTTTTTGCTTGCTCTCTTGGGCTTGCCTCTGTCCCGTGGCATGGTGGAAAAAAGCACAGGGGTGGTGGAGGGGCAATGGTGGTCTGGGTAGTTGCGGAAAGCACGTAGAGAGCGAGTGGATAAGTCGGGAGGGCCGAGAGACACAGTGTTGGAGTAGCTACTAGCAACGAGCAGGAGAATGAACGCGCCATGGACAAATTTAATGTTGTTGAGGGCCATTGAAACCTCTCCCATTTCCATTGAAGGCTGACAAGACTGGTTCAAGCTCTTAGTACTTGTGGTCTAGCTGGAGTGCTCATCCAGGTGCTTGCTTAGGCACACTGAGTTAAATGCTATCAAAGTTCGATGCATGGGGAGTTATATCCTTGGGGGTGGCAGCCTGGGACATTAAATCTCTTCGCCATTTGTCCCGTCCAGGTGTCCTCCCTCTTTCGCCTTGTGTCACCCCATTCGGGTGTAATCAATACATTGCATTATTAATGTACCAATAAATTAATAATTTATATTACACATTAATTTATATATTACATTTATACATTATTAATATATATTGCATTAATATATTAGTAGACCATACATTAATACAATACAATACATTAATGTATTGCATTAATGTAATTATTAATACATTAATGGTTATCCTCAAGGCATGTCAGTCGTCAACTAGCAACAACCACTTTATAAAAGTGGTTGATATACGTCGATCGACGCCATTTTCCACCTTTACAAACTAATGGCGTCGATCGACATATATCAACCACTTTTATAAAGTGGTTGTTGCTAGTATATATCTTGTATGAAGGAGATGGAGATGTGTAATTCTTTCCATGTTGAATATGGAGTTGACATGTGGTATTTTAAAAAATATTAATAATAAATAAAATATTTCAATCTTAGTCATAAACAGTGTATTTCAATGTCCGTCTTAAGTGAAATATTCCAATAGATGTATCATGCACTGAGAGGGATCAACTCCCTCGAGTAATTTTATTTTTTAAATTAAAAAAAATTGAGGAAATGTTTGCACCTTAAGGRATTTGATTCCTCTCAACACATGATAAATCCAAGTTAAAATGGATCTACACTCGTCTTAAATACAATGATTGACATAAGGAATAACACTAGAGGATTGRAAAATAATGRGTTTTTTTCATAGCTAAATATTCACTTCGAACATTTGAAATTATGAAAGGCCTATGCAAGGAATTAMATAAAAAATAAAAAAATAATAATAAAAAACACTGGGAAGGATTGATGCCCTCATCGAATAAAACATGCAAATATAATTTCAAAGTAAACACAACCACAATGCAATTTCAAAAACCATAAAACACTCCATTTCATTTGTAAATAACCATCTTTAAAGAAAGAGAAGGGTTTTAAAAAGGAACCCCACAACCAAAACTCTACATAAGTGGGCAAGAGTGAGAAGGTGAGAACTTACCAACTCTAATAGTCTATGTGTAACTATGACCGACAAAAGGTAGGGAAAACAATAACATCTTGTAATTCCAAATAATCTATGTGTAATTGTGATCCACAAAAGGTAGGGAAAACAATAACATCTTGTAATTCCAATAATGGTTACAGTGATGAGAGACACAACCTACATACTCAAGCAATTCAACTAAGTCATGCAAACCACCTTTATTTGTAGGTCTAGAGGAAAATTCACAACCAAAGTATTCATAAAGCTAATGTAGTAGATGTCATGAATGTTGATTAAAACTCCCACAAATTTTTGTGTGCATACCCACCCTTGATCCCAATGCATAAGAGTGTTCACAAAACAAATACATCAAATGCCAAAACCTCCAACCAACCTTCATATGCATACATCCCCACATTTAATAAGCCTCTATCATATGTCAATATTGTTAAACAAGTAAAAGCATTTTTTACCAAATCAACCAAGTTGACTCATAGTAAAGCCAATCATTAATCATGTCCAACACAATTCAATAAATAATAATAATGGGGCCTTGACTTCGGGAAAACCTTGGCCAACCATCTCTACCATATCCTTCGTTCACACGGATTGTGAATCTTTCTGGAAATGATGAACTCGGAATGGGAGACGGGATACCTTCTCTAATACATGGGGTCAGGGCTGGAATTTGACGTCATGTGGGACGTATTTTTTTTTTCAACCTGTATTTGACGCATATATAAAAAATCTGCACGTCAATAATGGCGTGCATTAAAATGCCAAACACGTCAAATTGACGTTTAAATACATAGATTACCCGTCAAAATTTATAGTAGATATTTAGTATTACATAAACCATCTTATAGGTATTTATTGGTTAAATTTAAATTTAAAATATTTAAATTGTATAATATATATTTTAATATATATTATTATTAATGTTTTTTTATTATTATTATGAGGTTGTTATTTGTCATTGAATATATTTTTTTTTAAATTTTCAATATTTTTATAATATAGTTATATTAAAGACTGTGACTTGTGACTCGTAATTTCTAAGTATGGTTATCTTGTATTAGTTGGTATAATTATTTTATAGTAACATATAATAATAATAATGATGTATTTATCGCAAGGTCGCATGGTGAACGATTTTGTTGATGACATCTGGACAATATTAGTTGAGGGAGTAAATGAACAATGAAGGTGCCCACATTCCAAGGGTGGAGCCGGTCTTCTCCACTCTAGCCCCTAAGACTGCCATTTGCAATTGCGAGTGCTTGGGTAACGGGTTTTCTCCTCTCTGAAGTGATGGCTTCATGCTAAGCAAGTGAAACCCAAACCCTACCAGGATCCAAGGATTAAATAGACGGAAACAATGGCTTCCAGACTTGGGTCATCTAATTCCTCCACCCTTTCAGAGCAACAACAACTAGAAGTACATTCATACTCTTTATTTAAAATCAATGTTTTCTTGTTTTCTATGATTATTTGTGATTCGCCATGGTTTTTCCTCTTTTAATGGTTAATCCCTGTGTCATTCATGAGTAATATTTTAATAGTTAATCCTCTGACATTCATGAGTAGTTACTAAATTACTAGTTACTCTGGGGAAAGAAACTACACTCAAGTTAACCAACTCATTCCAAAATCATATTTATATTTTGAAAATACCCTTTAATTCACTGTTTTTCTTGGATTGGTTCTATGTAGGGCACCAGGTTGGACACAGTCATTTACTATAGTATAGTATAGTGAGCGTTGTTGAGGATGATATTCTTGTTAAATTTAAAAGGAGACATAAATCATATTTCTATTCGAGAAATCCCATTTAATTCACTGTTTTTCTTGAATTGGAATGGTAGACACTATATTCTTGTTAAAGTTTAAATGAGACATAAATCATATTTCTATTTAGGAAATCCCCTTTAATTCGGGGCTTTTCTTAGATTGGTTCAATCTAGGGTATGAACACAGTCATTTATTTATTTTATAGCATAGTAGAGTGATTGTTGTTGTTGTGGATTAAAGTTAAAAGGAGACATCATATTTTATCTCTGCAATTATTTTGAATTGTGAAAACATGTGTGATTTGAATATAGAAATTTCAACATTCCTAAATTAAATTTTGTAATCCTCTGCTATTGGTATACATATTTCAATGGCATATGAGAATAAGTTATAATTTTATAATCTTGTACTACATGCACTGTAGACATATTTGACCATAGACTTGAGATTGTAAATAAATCTCTACCCTTGATACATATATGTTTAAGCTCAAATGAAATTTCTCTTCTATTGACATTGACCTTCATATGCTATAGGCATACATAGCAAACATATTTCAATGGCATATGAGAATAAGTTATAATTTTATAATCTTGTACTATAGGCACTGTAGGCATATTTGACCATAGACTTGAGATTGTAAATAAATCTCTATACATATATGTTTAAGCTCAAATGAAATTTCTCTTCTATTGACATTGACTTTCATATGCCATAGGCATACATTCCAGCATTGATAACTCTTAAAACTAGATTTTGGAGCTATATATTATGTAATATTCCACAATATTGTTTTGATAATATAAATTAAGTTACAACCTAGAATATCAATGATTTTCTTGAGTTTGTTTTTTATTATTATTTTATTAAAAAAAAAAATTATAATCAAAATACAAAAAAAAAGAAAAAAAATTATAACAATGAAATTTTCATATAACATACAAAATAATTTGACACTTATGATTTTGCCTAAAACATAAAGTGACAGGGATGAAAATAAAATAACCGTCATTAAATTTTCACTTATGAGTAGGGGAAATTTGAAATTCCGGACTTACATGGGGTTATTGCAAAAGCCTCCATCCACATAGCAATTTTCTCTCCCAAATATGCGGAATCAAAGTGGTGTCCTGGCTCTCTTATTGGAAGAGATCTTATTGGAAGAGGAGAAAGTTGGACCACATGTGAAGAGAGACGTCGTTCTACCTCGTTGTCTTTTAAATTACTTGATTTCTCTGAGAGGTAACTTTTTTCTTTAGCTGACATCATGCTTGTGATGGGTTTGAACATGACATCATGCTTGTGATGGGTTTGAACATGAGTGTTACAAGACTTTTACCATTTAAATTACTTGATTTTTCCGAGAGGTAACTTTTTTCTTTAGCTGACATCATGCTTGTGATGGGTTTGAACATGAGTGTTACGAGACTTTTACCATTGATTCTTAGCCACGTCCATCTCGTATTTGCATGATTGTTTTATCCTTTGTAATGTCCACTTCTTACTTGCATAGTATTGTTTGTACATGGCTTTTTAGTTTACTTAGATTTTTGGAAATATTTCTATGTCATTACATTTCGACTTAATTTATTTGAACATTAATTTCGGAACATAAGTTTGCAGCATGAGATTTGTCATAATGTTAATTTACGAGGGTTAGTATAATATTATTGGTGATGATAAAAATGGTTAGGCAACCTTTCTACAGATTATTGAAAACATGAATGAGGTTTAGTATAATATTATTGGTGATGATAAAAATGGTTAGGCAACCTTTGTACAGATTATTGAAAACATGAATGCTAAATTATATTGGAAAAATAACGAATAATATTAACAATGAGATATAAAGAAATTTAAAATTTAACATAAAAGTAATAGGGAAATAATTTATGGATATGGATTAATATATTTATATTTTGTTTACATTGGGAAATGATTTATATTTTGATATAGTAAATTTTGATTTTATTCTATTTCATTACATTGTGCTTTGTGGTTTGATGTATTATGAGTTTTAATTATCAAAATCAGGTTGTGTTTGAATGCAACACTTATTTGACCCTGGAATTCTTGGCGGCCTCATAGCTCATTGGCTTCTTTGAGCTAAAGTTTGTTTTCTTTATTAGCTCAACTTCTTGTCATTGAGAAGTTCTTGTGTTACTTGCTTTGTTCAACTATAGTTCCTTCTATTTATCCTTAATCAACTTTGTTCAATAGTTCCAAAACTAGATTTTAAGTTTAGGTGCTTGTTGAGGCCTTCAATAAACCCCAAGTCTGAGGAGTTGGTGCCCCTCCAAATTTTTTAAGCCTCACTGCTCTCATCTTATTATCCTTATAACTTAATATTTTGATGTGATTAGTGCTCTTAGATTATTTCAAGTTCTTTGATTGGCTTGCATGACTAACCCTATTACTTGAAGTATGCAATAAGTGCCTCATTGAATGATTAATAGACGGTATTTACTATGATTTTGATGTCTTCTCTCAAATGAATTTAACTAGCCATATTTTTGTTTTAATCGTGAATGAACTCTCTAATTGTCTCAATCTTCATGGATAGTATATTGTTGGTGTTGCCTTCCCTTTGGCTCTTACTACTTCATAAAGCTCTTTCGATTAACAATGTGATTATCATTGCTTGTTGTTTCATGTCATCTTGTTTTTCTTTAGGTACGTTGGTTGAGTAGTTGGATAATGTTTTGCCTCCAAGACTGTAATATTTTTCTTGTTTAGTTAAATAGAACTTTGGATTCTTGCATTGTTTCATTGGTGATTGACATCTCTCATTACTTAACTTTCTTTGGTTATGAGTTGGTTGTGTCAATTTTTTATTATGCTAGTCTTCTTTAGTCACTCTAAGTTTAGGTGCATCTCTATTGAAGGATTGGTTTTTGTCACAAGATTAGATAGGCTAGCACTTCATCACTTATTCAATATTACCTCTTTCATGAAAATCTTTGTTGATCAAATGATGAATGATTGCTTCGGTCATTGCCTTTGGTCATTGATGATGTTTTGATTGAATGTTAATGAGATATATGTAGAAGAGTATTGTGAGTACTCAAATATCTCTGGTTAATATATCTCTATGTGCATGGATGTTTTCTATCTATACTTACTCTAAAATAACACAAAGGTAAATAGTTATTATGCATCTCACCTTATAGGAATTATTAATAAAACTTACATAATTATTGAATCCACTTGTTTTGATCATCCACACCATCAATTGCATTTGAATGCTTATGACCAAATGATTGCTTGATCTCTTCTTTGAACTAAATCAAATGACTAGCTTGGTTTGATAATATTTGAGTTTCCTTCGACCACTCCAAGTCTTGATGGTGTGAGGATTGCAAACTTAATCCCTCCTACGAGGACCTCACTAAAGAACTCGAGCCTACTATGACATTTTGATGATTGTGTTTTCCTTTTCTCATTATGGATGATCTATGGAGGGTTCATTTCAATGCCTTTTTTATTTAATACATAAATCAATGCAACTATCCATGCTTAAGATCAAATGCATAGTAATTAAAGAAAAAATAGGTAAGCATTTCCTAAGTACTTTTTAATCTCATTATTGCTAAGTGCAACATCACCATTGGTTAATGCATGTATCCATGAAACTGAGACAATTAATTCTTATATAATGATAAAATTTAATCAATAACTTCATTTATTACATCTATCATTATATTTCATTGATTACCATTGAACAATACATGGATTAAGAATCATTTATTTTCCTTTTAGTGATGATCTTGTTCTAATGTTATTTGAATGCTTCATGTGACTTTGTGAATTGATCTAAGTTGAATGATTCCTTGAATATGTTGATGTTTAGACAACATCAGTTAGACATTCTCTAAAGATAATAATTAATAATATAATTATTATTGATTATTAAATATCATATATAATAAGTAAATAATAATAATAAATAGTTATTGATTATTCAAGGGACGCATCCTTTCATGGATGGTCACCTTATGTTCCATATATATGGAACACTCATTATTATAATAATATATAGAATATCTCTCATATCTCTTATATGAATAACAACAACATGGTATCAGAGCAGGACTGGGCCTCACTCCCTAATAGGAGAGCCCAGGTAACAAGAAAAAAAAACATTTAGAAAAACGAGGTATTCAAATCAGGATCAAACTTACGCGCTCGTGTCTTGTAAATGCAATCACCAACCGTTGTCTTCCCCAGGGAGGGTATGACTCAGAATCGGCTTCTATGTACTGCCCATTTTCGTTTCATCACATGAAATGACTATAATTGTTTTTTATAGTTGGATTTCAGTATCAGGTTATATAGTTGATGGCAGAGTAGAGGAAGCATGGGAATTGTTTAGGAAAATGCGTAAGCGGAATTTGATCCTGTGGAATTCAATGATTTTGGCGTATGCTCAGAAAGGAAGACTGGAGGATGCACAGAATTTGTTTGAGAAAATGCCTAAAAGAAACGTGGCCAAATGGACCTTGATGATTACAAAATATGCACAGTGCGGTAGAATAGAAGAGGCAAGGCATCTCTTTGACATAATTCCATAACGAAATGTAGTTTCCTGGACTACAATGATCGTAGGATATATCCGTAATGGGCATATAGAAGATGCATGCACTCTGTTTGATGAAATGCTTGAAACAAATGTGGTCTCTTGGAATGCAATAATTGTTGGATATGCACAGTATGGCTATGTCAATGAGGCAATCTTCCTTTTTAATCGAATGCAATTAGAAGATGTGGAACCAGATGCAATAACCACAATAAGCGTGCTCTTGGCATGTTCACAGTCAGCATCTCTGCAACAAGAGAGGTGGTTTCATGGAAAGAAATGATTGTTGTATACGCCCAAAATGTACATGCCCGAGAGGCTTTGGCTCTCTTTAGTCAAATGCAACTAGTGGGTTTGATACCTACTTCAATTACCATGCCAAGTGCGCTTCAAGCATGTTGCAGATATCGTTGGGCTGGGGAATGTAAATCCCACACCTCTGAAGCGAACTCTGGAGATTATTAACACATGTCTACGAGTCTGTGAGAACCAGAATCTATTGATAGTGTAGTGGAGTGGAGATCTTCCCGCTTGAAAAAGAAATCATTCTTTGCAAAGCCGCCACGGTATTGAGAAGAGACCGTCGGATTCTGGTGAGAACTCGAGCAATTTTCATGGGCAATTTTTAAAATCTAAGGCAAGGGGGGCATATGGGGTTTGTATTGCTAGAAACCCCAATCCCAATTATACCTGCTAGTGTGATGGGAAGTTAATGTTGATGCCCTTTCATAATGGATCGACCATGACTCTTGGTTGGTTGATGGAAGGGTTGTCCCTCGATTTTTTTGCAAAGGATGGAATGACGTCTTTATGTGATCTACTAAATTAGGAAGCCACAACAGATATCAAAGTGGTCGAGGGTTTGACTCCTGTCGAGTGAGAGAATCATAGTGAATCTACTCCACCTAGTCACATGTTCCAATCGACGAACATGATGCAATTATCCTTATCTTCATATGTATGTTTTGAGTTTGTTGCTTTGCATTGGAGCTATAGAAACTGCTCAAGACTATGGTGCAACACTGAGCAAGAGTATCATGTTTTACAAGGCTTTGTGAGTGGAACTGTTGTGGTTTATATGACCAATAGCCATCCCTCATTTGCTAGGGAGATTGATAAGAATCTACCATCTACTCCCAAAAGTGATCAACAGAGAGTACATCGTTCCTTACAACCCTCAACGGAATGGGGTCGCAGAGAAGAAGAATAGATCTATTGTTGAGGAAGTCAAGGCGATGATTCATGATCAACATTTACCTATGTTTCTGTGGGTCGAGGCATCCATAACTGCAATGTATGTTCAGAACAGAAGTCCTCATAAGACTTTGAGGAACATGACTCCCAAGGAGGCCTTCATCAGAGTGAAACCCGAGGTTGGACACTTCAGGATATTTTGGGTGTTCCATATGCATTCATGTAACCAAGGAGAAAAGGACCAAGCTAGACCCTTCAGGTAGAAATGGTACATTTGTGGGCTACAATGAGTCTTTGAAGGCATACTGGACCTACATCCCTGTTCAGAGACATTATCTTTGAGGATGATGTATCCTTCAAGAGATCTAGAAGATCTCACATGGAGATTGATAGTGAGAAACAAGAAGAGATGGTTCCTTCTCCCCCTCCAGTTGATGTTCCCAAAGATATTGTAGTAGGTCAGAAGAGACCTACATGGACTCGTCAGACTCTGCATGAGGTAGAAAGACATGTAGCTCCTTGTGGTACCTTCCAAGAGAGCAAGAGACCTCAAAGATATATGTGTTATGCCGCAGCTATGAGCCACACCATTGATTATGAGCCTTCATGTTATGAGGAGGCATCTAGTATGGAGAGATGCCATGATGGAGGAGTATCAGTCCATCATGAAGAATGATGTGGTATATTGTTCTGAGACCTAAAAGGAAGTCTGTAGTGACTTTCAAATGGATCTATAAGATCAAACATACAACTGACGGAAGCATCGAGAAGCACAAAGCAAGTTTTATTGCTAGAGGATTCTCTTAGGTGGAGGGAATAGATTATGAGGAGACATTTGCTCATGTTGCTCGATACACTTCTATTTGAATGATTATTTCCCTCGCAGCATCCATGGGTTGGAAACTACATCAGATGGATGTGAACACAACCTTTCTCAATGGAGAGATTGGGGAAGAAACATACATCGAGCAGACAGATGGTTTCGTCATACATGAGAAGGAGTCTCATGTGTGTAGGTTGAAGAAGGCCCGATATGGACTCAAGCAAGCACCTCGAGCTTGGTATGTGAGGATTGATGGACACCTGATGAGTTTGGATTTCAGCAAAAGTGTTGTTGATCCCAACCCGTACTACAAAACTGTTAATGGTGAGGCCCTAATTTTGGTCCTCTACTTTGATGATTTATTCCTCACAGGTACATAGAGATTTATTATTGAATGCAAGCATCTGTAGGCCTCTAAGTTCGAGATGAAGGACCTTGGTATGATTCACTACTTCTTGGGACTAGCGGTGTGGTAGAGAACTGATGAGATCTTTCTGAGTCAGGGGAAGTACACAGTTGAGATATTGAATAAGTTTGAGATACTGAACTTCAAGCCCGTGTCTATACCAATGATGACGAATCTAAAGAAACTCAGTGTGTCTTCTTCCGATTTTGATGAAATTGATCTGACTCTATATAGACAGCTTATTGGATAATTGATGTATCTGGTTAACACCAGACCAAATATTTGTTATGCGGTGAGTGCACTTAGCCAGTTTATAAGTCAGCTGAGATAGACACACTAGATTGTTGTGAAACATGTGTTTAGATACTTGCGAGTCACGGTTTGACATGGTCTGAGATATACTTCCAGTATTGATATGATATGGCAGGAATATATTGACTCTGATTGGGCAGGGAGCGTCGTGGACAAAAAGAACACCTTCAGATGTTGCTTCACTTTGGGATCTTCCATGGTTTCCTGGTGTAGCAGGAAACAAACTTATGTGGCTTTAAGCACAACAGAAGCAAAATACATTGTATTAAGTATGACAGTCTATGAAGCAGTGTCGCTTCACAAGATCCTTGCAAATTTATTTGAACATGTGCTAGATTCCACCATTATTCATTATGGTAACCAAAGTTGTGTGAAGATCTCTGAAAATCCAGTGTTTCATGACAAATCGAACCACATTGAGATCAAGTACCATTACATCTGAGACATGGTGCAGAGGAAGGAAATATTGGTGCAGTACCTTCCTACAGATGAGCAGATTGTTGATGTTCTTACCAAACCAGGATGAAGTTTAAGTACTTTCATGATAGACTTGGCGTGGCAGAGAATGCCTCCCTCGCTGAGAGGCAGTGTTGATGTTTATAGCTTCCTGAGACATTCTCCAGATTGTACTCATGTGTGACTAAGTTGAGTTGATCTGTGATGACACTTATCTGAGAAGGGATAAGTGCAGTTGGGCTTATAACCCAACGTCCCTTGTGGAGAGCACACGAGGACATGTCAAGGGAGTTGACCCTTGACGTCACACACTATGGGAGTTGACCCTAGTGTTTCTAGAGGGTGTAGCCTCTATAAGTCCACATGGAGTGCCATGTGTGACAAACTTTCTCCAGATCGTACTCCTCTATGAATTGAATTGAGTTGATCTATGAGGACACTTATCCGAGAAGGGATAAGTGGGGCACTTATCCGAGAAGGGATAAGTGTGGTTAGGATTATAATTGAACGTCCCTTGTGGAGAGCACATGAGGACACGTCCCATGAGGACCCTAAGTGTTTCTAGAGGGAGTAGCCTCTAGAAGTCCACATGGGAGTGCCATGTGTGACAAATATTTTACTACTATGGTGGTTTTGTCCCACTGGCGGAGACTGTGTGTCTCTGGATAGTAGTTTTGTACTACTATGGAAAGATACCTCCCTAGCTAAGAGGGAGTGTTGATGTTTCAGCATCGGGCATAACTTCTCCTATATTGGGTTGCAGACCAAGGGAGATAGGATACATTTATCACAAAGGTGCACTTGTGGTAAATGGGCCCAGACGTATTCCTTCCTTGATCATGACAAGAAATAATATGGACTCGAGGTGCTTGAAGTGATTTCCATGTGTCAGTTAGCATCAAGCCGAGATTCACTCATAGATGTGTGCCTGTGGTGAAGGATCTTGGTGTGGTCTTTGTCCTAGTCATGGTGTGAGACTAATCTTAGAGAGAATTAATTGGCTCAGAGGGAGAGCGGCAAAAGGAGTTTCTCCTCTGTTCAGGTGGGAGAGAGATGTCTCCCAAGATTGACAGAAAAGTGTCATGAGTCTAGGGTGAAGTTTGTATACTTCAAAGACAAGAGTGGTGTGTTGTATATTGTCTCCCTCATTGAGAGGGAGTGTTGATGTTTAGACAACATCGGGAAGACATTCTCTAAAGATAATAATTAATAATATAATCATTATTGATTATTAAATATCATATATAATAAGTAAATAATAATAATAAATAGTTATTGATTATTCAAGGGACGCGTCCTTTCATGGATGGTCACCTTATGTTCCATATATATGGAACACTCATTATTGTAATAATATATCGAATATCTCTCATATCTCTTATATGAATAACAACAACATAATGATCTTGTATTGATGGTTTTCCTAGGGTAAATGTTTTTGTTTTGCATTGAAAAGATAGTGTCCTAATTTGCAATTAAAACTTCTTAGTATATATGTGCATGGGTGTTATGCATAGGTTTCAAAAGAATTAAATAATCAAAGGTTCATAGTCATAATGCTTCAAAATTAAAATTTTAATTGATATTACATTGATATTTTAATGTCAATTGTGCATCAATATTAAATGTATTACGTGTTGATTTTTCAATAAGATAGGTTAAGCATGTAGTTCATTTCAATTTTCATTTGTCTTAACCATAAACAAGAATTTTGGAGCAAACAAGATCACAAGAAGAAACACCATGCACAAGAACACAAGAAATATCCTGGGAAACCCTTCTCAACAAGGGAAGAAAACCCAGCCAAATCCTTTGCTATATTCTTCAATAGAAATACCTTCACGACCAAGATAAACCCTAGAACACAAGAGGGTGCTCAAACCCTAGAACTCTAGCGCCCAAGAGAGGTGTGCACTTTTTCCCAAAGAAATGTACTTGCTGAAATTTCCAAACTCACATGAAAGATATAATTCCACAATGGGGAATCTTCCTTTACTTATATTAGACTTATCCTATCAACAGAAGTGTCTATTGGCTCAATAGGGCTGACCTATCTAAGTCACATTATAGTTATAATTATTATAATTATTATTATTATTATTAAGCGGATTAATTATCTTTTACATTTATTATTAATCACATTAAGGTGGGATCCACCTGTACCCTTTACATAACAATTAGGGTTATAGGTAGGTCTGACTCTTAAACAATATACAACAAAGGATCCGATACACCCACTAGTGCTCATCCACTAGGGGCACATCCATAGGGATGTCATATCTCTGGTTCATTGTATTACACAGAAGAACCAGATCTTCACACGTTCACATGTGCTCGTCCACTCTACATATATTCTTTCCCACTGCCTCACAGAGGAGAATCATTTGGAGTCTTCTCGTCAACTCTGTTGCTCATAGGAGGCTAATACATCATCTTCATTTCTGTTCACATGACGATGCACCTAGCACTTTGGGATTTCACATGTTCACCTTGTGCTCAGCCACAGACACGTCTAACTCACCAGATCGTCTTTCCCACCGAATAATCATCTAGAGTTCTTCTCAACTCTTTGAATGGAGGAGGTCATCTATATATTCCTAGCTCTGTCTCAGGCAGGAACCACGTACCCTTCTTAGGGGCTTTCTCTTAATTTTGTAATTTGAGAGAAAGACTCACATAGCTACAATGATCCACATCTCACAGGTTTGTAAGCTAGAGAATGTCTCACATAGCTACAATCATCAACACTCCCTCTCAACTAGGGAGGCATTCTTTATCATGCCAAGTCTCGCATGGATGTACTCTGAATTTTGTCTTGGCTAGAGTCATCAATACTCCCTCTCAACTAGGAAGGCATTCTTCACCAAGTTATTTTGGTGAAGATGTCTGCAATCTACTCATGTGTAGGAAGGTACTTTATGTGTACGATTTTCCTCTACATTATATCTCTGATATAAGGATATTTCATCTCATCGTGTTTCAATCCATCAGGAAACACTGGGTTCTCAAGGAGATTTACACACGTCTCTTTGGTTATCATCATAGGATCCATCTCATGGTCAAGTAAATTTGTCAGAAGCTTGTGAAGCCATACTGCTTCGCACACTCAATGGTACATACTCTACTTCTGTGGTATTCAAGGCCACAGAGATTTCATTTCTTGCTGCATCAGGAAACCATGGCAACCTTCATGGTAAAAACATCAACCGGATGTGCTCTTCCACTCCACTGTACTTTCTGCTCAATCTAAATCGGCATATCCTACAAACTCAAGTTCACACTGGAGGCATATGTTAGGCCATATCCAACTATGCTTTGTATATATCTCAATACATGTTTTGTTGTTGTCTAGTGAGTCTGTCTCGGTTGAATCATGAAATGACTAAGCACACTCACTGCATGGCATGAATCAAGTTTGGTGTTAACCAGATACATCAGTGATCCAATCATCTGTGGATCAATCTCATCTGAATCATCATCAATATTTTTCTTTAAATCCATCAAGGTGGATTTTGCATTCTTGTCATACTGAACTTCTTTAATGTTTTCACTGTATATTTTCCTTGACTCGGGAAAATCTCATCGGTCTTCTGTCATACTTATTGTCCCAAGAAGTAGTGCATCATACTCAGATTCTTCATCTCAAATTCAGAAGTCAAGGATTACTTTTATCCAACAACAAGGAATTATGAATAAATCATCAAAATCGATCTCTTGTCACCAACATGGATCAAGTGTCTCATCATAGACAACTCCCTTTGTTTGTGAGAGACCTCTGGCTATAGATCTCATTTGGTATTTATTTTTTTTCAATACTTCCATCAGCTGCATGCTTGATCTTATAGATCCACTTGGAAGTTACCACATACTTCCCTTCTGGTCCCTGAATAATATCTTATACACCATTCTTTAAGATACATTGGTATTATTCTATTATGACATCTTTCCATACATGTTCTCATGTTGATTCTCTAAGAAAAGGAGGCTCGACATCAATGAAGTGGCTCATGACTGAAGGATAGCTCGAAAATTTGTTTTTCTTTCTTGAGATGTGCCTTGAGAGGCTTGTATGTTTCTCTTCCCTTTGCAGAGTGAGTCTAGGTAGGCCTTATATGACCTACTGCAATATCTCTAAACATATCAATTGGAGAACCTGGATCAACTGGAGTAATGTTTGTCTCCATTTGAATTGTTGAAGGGGGAGAAGGTATTATCTCACTGTCAATCTCCATCTGAGATTCTCTGGGTTTTTAAAAGACTATCTCCTTTTCAAGGACAACATTTTCTGCTTGTCTCAATCTGTCTCTGACCAGGGGTGTCGATCTGGAATATCTTTGAAGATTCATAGTATCCTTTCTTTCTAAAGGATCTAGCTTGGATTTCTTCTCTTTGGGTACATGAAAATACATTGGGCACCCAAAATAACCTGAAGTGTTCAATCTCAGGCTTCATTTCAGTGAAGAGTTCTTCAGGAGTTATGTTTTTCAAAGTCTGGTGAAGACTCTTGCTCTACACATATACTGTGTCATGCATGCTTCTGCCCATGGAATCCTAGAAGGATTGATCATGCATTATAGCATTGGTTTTCTCAATGATGGTTCTATTCTTCCTTTTTCTCAAATAGTTTTGACTCCCTCTGAGTCAAGTGATTCCCTCTAAAGGATAAGCATCTTAATTTCTTGTTAACCTATCTCGAACAAGAAAACAAAAAGAACCAACACAAGAATATCTCCTAAAGGAGAATAATGAGTACATCTCTAGAATCAAAACAATTTAAGGAATGATGTCACAGCTACAACACCTACTTGTAATGTAGAAAACTTATAGAAATATAGTTTAGAGGAATGACAATTTCAAAAATCAAAACTAGAGTATTTACTTTGAGTGTGTTGTTCCTCTGAATGCACTGAGATCCCTCTTGATCCATGACTTCAGAAAGGTTCCTTCCTCGTGCAATTTCTCTCATGACAATGATACAAATAATATATATAAGTGCATACCTGAGGATGTTGATATGATTTATCCAATGGCTCTTGGATGATCTCTATCCTCTGAGATATTTATGAAGAAGATAGTCACAGTGTCACCTTTTGTCATCTTTGTTATTTTGAAGTTGGCCCTTCAATGTAAGGGCTTGAGTAGGTGATTGACTTCCTTGTCCTGATGTCATCTTCCTTCCATTCATTGATAGTTGTCTCTGGTAAACCCTTTTGTATTACACACAATAAGTCTTCCTCTAAAGTCTTGTATTCCAAGAACTTGAATTTTTCTTGATCCATCAAGCTTATCTTTCATCATAGTTTCGTTCGTCATAATTTTAGATTCTTCACAACCCTTTTTCAACTGGGCTAGAAAACCTAACGGCTAGGCTAGGCTAGCACTTTTAGGTTTTATTGGACTTATGACTGCCAACAATAAGCCTTTGAAAGATAGGAGAACACTGGTGAGTTGAAGAGCTCCTTCAATGAGTTGCAAAAACCTTGATACTGCAATTTTTGCAGAAATAAGCGAAACCCTAGGACCAAAATTTCAAAATGCCCATAATTTTCATCTGAAGCTTGTTGGAGGTGCGCTGAAGGAGGTCGTACACTCCTATGCCAATATTAGCCCCAACGTCCAAGTATTAAGGGCTGAAACTGAGAAAGAAGGAGGGTCATACAGAATTTCTGGGAACCCTAGGAGGGTCATACGAAATTTCTGGGAACACTAGGAGTGTCGTACAGTTTATTCATAAGTGAGAGAGAATGGATGGAAATTACTTGTGCAATGGGATATTCAAGACCTATGCTCTTATACCATGTTTATTTTTAAATAATATAGGTTAATCATGTAGTTCATTTCAATTTGCATTTGTCTTAACCATAAACAAGAATGTTGCAGCAAACAAGATCACAAGAAGAAACACCATGCACAAGAACACAAGAAGTATCCTGGGAAACCCTTCTCAACAAGGGAAGAAAACCCAGCCAAATCCTTTGCTATATTCTTTAAGAGAAATATCTTCACCACCAAGATAAACCCTAGCACACAAGAGGGTGCTCAAACCCTAGAACTCTAGCGCCCAAGAGAGGTGCACACTTTTTCCCAAAGAAATGTACTTGCTGAAATTTCCAAACTCACATGAAAGATATAATTCCACAATGGGGAATATTCCTTTACTTATATTAGACTTATCCTATCAACAGAAGCGTCTATTGTCTCAACAAGGTCAACCTCTCTAAGTCACATTATAATAATAATAATTATTAATATTAATCAGATTAATTATCTTTTACATTTATTATTAATCACATTAAGGTGGGGCCGACCTGTACCCTTTACATAACAATTAGGGTTACAGGAAGGTCTGACTCTTGAACAATATATAGCAAAGGATATGATACACCCACTAGTGTTCATCCACTAGGGGCACATCCATAGGGATGTAATATCTTTGGTTCACTGCATTACACAAAAGAACCATATCTTCACACGTTCACCTATGCTCATCCACAGGCATGTCCACTCTACAGATCTTCTTTCCCACTGCCTCACACAGGAGAATCATCTGGAGTCTTCTCGTCAAATTTGTTGCTCAGAAGAGGCTAATACATCATCTTCATTTCTATTCACATGATGATGCACCCATCACTTTGGGATTTCACACGTTCACCTTGTGCTCAGCCACAGGCACGTCTAACTCAACATATCATCTTTCCCACTAGATAATCATCTGGATTTCTTCTCAACTCTATGAATGGAGGAGGTCATATCTACGTTCCTAGCTCTGTCTTAGGCAAGAACCACGTACCCTTATTAGGGGCTTTCTCTCAGGTTTGTAAGCTGAGAGAAAGACTCACATAGTTGCAATGATCCACATCTCACAAGTTTGTAAGCTGGAGAATGTCTCACATGGCTGCAATCATCAACATTACGTATCTAATGCGTTTATCTTAGGTTATCAATACTAGAAATACACGTGAACATTAATTGACGCATTAGATATGTAATACACATTAGATACGTAAGATGCATTAAATACATAATACGCATTAGATACATAATACACATTAGATACGTAATACAGGTTAGATATGTAAGACGCATTAGATACGTAAGATGCATTAGATACGCGTTAGATACGTAATACGCATTAGATACGTAAGACGCATTAGATACACGTTAGATACGTAATACGCATTAGATACTTCATGTGTCTTTCATGTGTCTTTCTAGTTTTGATACGTAAGACGCATGAGATACACATTAGATATGTAAGACGCATTATATACGTAAGATGCATTAGATATGTAATATGCATTAGATGTGTATTATGTATATAATGCATATTACGTATATAATGCGTCAATTAATGTTCATGTGTCTTTCTAGTCTTGATAACCTAAGCTTCATGTGTCTTTCTAGTCTTGATAACCTAATGTTCATGTGTCTTTCTATTCTTGATAACGTATCTAATGCATCAATTAATATTAATGTTCATGTTAATATTACATTGATATTTTAATGTCAATTGCCCATCAATATTAAATGTATTACGCATCTAATGGGTTTATCTTAGGTTATCAAGACTAGAAAGACACATGAACATTAATTGATGCATTAGATACGTAATACACATTAGATACATAAGACACATCTAATGGAAATCAAAAACTGCATATTAGTAGAGACAAGTTATACAATAGATGAAGGAAATGAAATGTACTTAGTTGGTGCCCTGAGATATTGGGTCGAGTATTACTATTGGACCCTGTACGTATATTAAAGAGCTATAGCACAGGGCAAACCCTTGTCTGTAGAAACCCTAAATACCCTAACCCTTGAGATGATTCAACAAAAACAGAACAGACAAGATATATTGTCGCGCAATTGTGCCTTTCTTGATTCTAGTTGTGAAATTACTACACATTTCTTCCTATTAAGAATTTGGGCTTTTCGTCACTGCAATATTATTCAAGTTGGAGTATAACTCCGCAGGAGTAAAAAAATAAAAAATTATAGTGGTCCCGTCGGCACACTTATTTGGGACCTATCCCTTTGGGTTCCCCTTTTCTCCCTGATCGCAGTCATAC